>JAULBS010143155.1:0-27180 GCA_032355785.1 Symmetromphalus regularis | reverse complement strand
ACCTTTCTTATTGTACATGGACTGACTGACTACTAAGTTATTATGACGTGCCCACAATGGTATAAGTTTGGGCACCCCCCCCCCACCCCAAACCCAGGGTTCTAAAGAAAGGGCACTTGGCCTGAGAGGGGGGGGGGCATGTGTATATATACATGGAAATGTGTGCAGTAAATTTCAAGTGTTTAGTGTGCTTCCGTGGGTTAAGTGCATGTACTGTACTTGATTTTATAAATGAAATAATCGACTAATTGTATGCTTGTTAATGAAGTACTGTAAATCATGAAATTAATGCGTCATGAAATTATTGCGTCCGTGAGAATAGCACAAAAATGCATATTCTTATTAATGTGACTAAAAATTGTTTTTTAATTCGTTATCCACATAAGGAAAAAATACCTTTGCTGTAATCATATTATTTTAGTTTCATGTTGAAAGCAGTCTACTATAAATAGTGTAAACTAACAATGTAATATAGTACAGTAGTTTTCATAGCGGCAATGTTAGATGCACTGATTTTCCGCGATAACCGAAATGTGCACTGAATCGTGGAAAAACCTGTCTGAAATGGAATTGCTGAATTCTCGATTTTCTCCGAAAACATTATTACTGATCCCCTAATAGCATAGTTTATTAATTAAACAGATTTTCCAGCATCACTTTCAAAACAAACAAAAAATGGTCGATAATTGACTACACTGATATCTATATGTGTTACGCCAAATTAGTTTGGAGCACAGACGATTACCAGTTGTTTGGTTCGTAAATTACTTCCGGTTTTTTTAATAGAGAAAAATCAGACGTTTTTTTATTTATTTATTTACTCATATTCTCTGACAGTTATGCAGGTTAAAGATTTATTACATATTTTGGGTCATTTTATTTATAATATTCATCATAATTTAAAATGATGATTTTATTTTACTTTAAAAAATTCTGCACACCTATTACTTTATATTCTTTGCACAATGTAAAAGAAATGAGTTTTTATGTAAATGTAACTTAATGAAAATTATTTGAAGAATGTTATTAACCTAGTGTCTTGCATAAACTTTTCTAATGTTAGAAAATTTCAACCGTTTATAAGCTGAATTTTATTAATTTTAATTTTTTTTATTTGCATGGTAATTATTGCACTGCCATAACTTTTATTTCCTTCACAGCTGTTTTTGTTGTTCATGCAAAGAAGGCCATGACTCGAGTGTTCAGTTCTAAAGCAAACTCGACATTCAATCTTGCAGTTGATGGCACAAAGCTGCTTGGACACGTAAGTATGTTTATGATTCAAGAACAAATACATTGTTGTTGAAATGCGATGTGCTTTTAACAAAGTTTCTGCTTTAAACATCTGTTTGCTAGCTGGTATTTTAGATGTTTAAAAATCCTATTATTTACTTTAATTACATGAATCATAATAATCTTTGTCAACTTCCAGTTGGGCTTTTTCTCACTCCAGCCATCGGTACACAACTGATGTAAGAAAGACTAATATTTGCTCTACTGTCTGTAGAAAGCACATATAAAAGATACTTTGATGCTAATAAAAATGTGTAGGCTTTGTGGTAGTAGCAGGTTTCCGCTGTAGACCATATGTTTGACACATACATGTAATAGCCACCGAATAAACAGTATTCTTGAGTTTCTTCAAATAATCCTTTCCTATATCAGCTTATATGATCAGCATCATGAATAGAAGTTAACTGTATTTGGTTTGAATAACATTTAACTGTATTTAACTTTCGACATGTGCTGCTTTTATTTATAAATTTATATAAGTGTGTTATGTTTCTCTACACTGTAACTTCACAATTTATGAGAATAAAGTCATTGTCATTGGTTGATCATTGGTTGCACTGGAGTTGGCAGATTCAGTTATAGAAGCCACTCAGCTTTATTACTCATATAATCCTCATCCATCGCATTCTGTAAATTCTAAAATGTGGGGGTTATAAGGAATTTTTTATAATATGTACCATGAGAATGTTTGTTTGTTCAGGGAAAGGGAGGAGCTTTCTGTGAGTTCCGTGTGAGGATTCAGTCAGACTGGAATGTGATGCTAGAGGCAGTCAAACATCCACTACAGTTTGTCACTCTGCAGGAGAATGGAAAACCTGGTGATGTGCGTGGCATGCTCAATAAAGATCCATCAAGACTCTTTTGTGTGTACTGCAAGGTACGCAGATATGTAAAAAATTTGTTTTGTACAACTTTTAATTTTGTTTACGTACCGTGTTTTTCAGTTATTGTTGTATGACTTAAATCACATGCTTAAAATCTGGGTAAAATAATTGTTTAAGACAGTGTGAGACCATTTTCAATTCATAGAATTAATTTTGTTTTTGTCTATAGTTCTGAAACTTTGGATTTAAATATTTCATTATCATACCAAAAGTAAATAATTTTAAACTTAATTTTATATTGATTAACTATACATTTAGCTATTCATAACTTTGGATTGTTAAGTTGTAAAATTTGACAGCTAAATTGCCCCGATACTGCACCCTCACATCTTTAGTAAATCGGTGGAACTTGCATATATGTTAATAATATATTATTAATTTTTCTACTCATTCATGATATAGGGTCAGATGGAAGTAGGTCGGGGCCAGCATACAGATTTAAATTAATTATTAATATGTTGATTGAAATCCACCACATTTTATGCATACTAATTTTGGGTGAGGTCTAAAAATAGTACCCTGTACAAATAGGAAAATAGTGATAACTGTGAACAGACTCTTTGCAGTCATTTATACGCGTACTTGTGCACATATAATTTATTTTTCAACAGGGGATGTTTAGAAACAGAGGCATTGTTATGCTGAGAACGTCAAGCATGCAGGCCATTGGTGTTGATCATAACAAAACCTTGCTGGGAACTGGCAAGTGCAACAGGTCGGCACATTTCCGTGTCCATAGACTTGGCTCTGGAAACCTCTATATGTTTGAGAGTATGATTTACGCTGGGAATTTCATCCGACTCAACGAAGGCAAAGTTGATTGTCTGGTAAGTGATGGCAAATTATAAATGTTTATTATTTATTTATAGAATCGAACAAATGCATTATGTAAGTGTTTGTTTTTTTAGTAGGTTTTTTATTTATTTTTATTTTATTTTTACATAAGAAGGTATATTTTATCTATGGTTTTGTCTATAGTTTATGTAGGCAGATGTTTTTTGTCTGTGGTTACTAAATAAATATTGAATATTCTAGCCAACAGTTTCACGTAGTTACACAAGGAAAGAATAAGGAAATTTCTCACAACACACAACAGAACAATAAAAAATAGAAAATTTGACAAAATAATTATGATAAAACATGAAATAAAATAATGTAAACAGATATGAACAGAACATTGCTTGTGTTTGATTTATAGGGAGGTCGAGATGAGTTGTCACACTTCATTGTTGAGAAGTACAAAGACAAGGGCTATGTTGCCATACAGTCCGCTTCACAACGGGGAATCTACATCGGACTAACACCAGAAGGGGTCTTACGTCCAACTGTGAACACTGGTGTTAAGAACATTTGGATTTACCCAGAGGTTATCGAATGTATGTTGCTTAATGCGTTATTAAAATAATTATAATAAATTTTGTTATATTGTTTTAAAAATATGACATCACCAACTGTTACAAAACAGAGTTGATTTGTTCATGTTCTATTACACTCTCCTTTGAAGTTATTAACGCTATACTACACCTTTCATTCATCTTGTAGCATGTTATTTGTAATTGTAATTGAGGAGCAGTTATAGTTTAAAGAAATAAAGAATTAAATTGAATTGATATATTTAAAGCAAGTGAACACAAAGATGTATAAAAACACTTTTCTCACTATGATCCATCCATGTTAAAAAAAGTACAAAATATTACTAATTATAGACAGTCGAACCTTTATGGGACTGATATAACAAAATACTGAAATTACGATTTTTTGCTATACTGCTTTCCTAACATTTGAATTTTTGCTTTTCGTTTTCAGTTGGGGAATCAAAGAAGTCAGATAGTCCAGAAACTGAACTTGTTCCTATAGAAGCTCCAGCCAAACCACCACCATCTCCCAAACAAGAATATGAAGGTAAGATCTCATGTTAACATATCAAACACAGTGCTTGACTGTCTTCTAAGAAGTATTGTGGTCCATATACAAACCTTTAAGCTACTAAATTTTCATTTTCTGTGGCCTAAATTTAAAGTTCCAAAATATATTTTAATTGTTTACTCATTGTTCATGGTTTCAACAAAGATAATTGCCCAGGTTTTTTATTTTGGTTACCTAATGACCATTATTTTTGTTATAACATTGCCCAGTTGACCTTTAGTTACTTTTGGTGACTTGAGGATTGGGAGTTTTGAGCTCTGCAAACAATATTAAATCTTCCGTCTGCTGCATTCATGCATCTTTATCAGTTTGAAAATTAAAAACCTTAATATTGGGGGTGATATTTAATATTGATTCTGTCAATATGCCATAGCAATTTAAATGTGAAAGAAATATTTGTTTATCTTTACAGAAAAGGTTTGCCTATTGTGTCTTGTTTGGTTGAAACTGATGCCTTGAAGTAAATATAAAATCTTGTATTTATCACATGTAGATGGAGACTGGAAGATAATCGTCAGCTCTGCCGAGTGCCTGGACAATGGTGACTTGGCTATAGTTGTGTATGGAGATAAGGACTGCTCTGGGCCTATTATCCTGGCTGCTCCTACTAAAAATGGACCATTGTTTCAAGCTGGAAGCAATGATGAATTCAAAGTGAGTAGTTGGTATATTATAATGTTGTATACTAGTCAAAAAAAATGACTGAAAATAATTTTTCATTATCTTTCACAATCACATTCCACTCTAAAACGTGACTCTTTGTTAGTGAAAACAATTAAGCATTTAATTTTTTGTCACTAACATTTTAAAACAATACCTTTATTCTGCTTGAGATGTACATGTAGTATTTTTGCAGAGGACTTTAATTCGCTGACTTAGTTGTACACATTTAAATATAAAGATTTATTTTTATAATTTTCACAGCAGTATTTCAGTTCATTTTGGAATTAATTCATCCAAAAAAGATTTTCTTTAAATATAGCTTGTTTAATTCTCTTTTTTTATATCAGATTTTCTTTATTTCAGCAATTTAAAAGAAAATAAATTGTTATGTTTTGTTATTTTGTTTTTTAATACTTTCAGACAAACCTGGCCAAAGTGGGCAAGATCTACAAGGTGAGACTTGAACTGATTCCCAAGTCAGTAACTGCTGACCCTTCATGGAAGGTCAGAGAGGTCAAAATGCTGGACATGAAGACCAAGGAACAACTCAAATTTCAATTTAATCGCTGGTTGTCACGGAAACAGGAAGATGGAGAAATCATGAGAGAACTACCAGCTATTCGTGCTGGTCAAGATGTTCTGCCAGGTATATACAGACATAAGATTACATCGTATACAGGGATGAGAATTCTCTGCAGATTTGCGGAATTCCGACTTTTAAATGGTTACGTAGCTTTTGCATAAGACTGTTTTTTCAAAGTGCCACCTATACTGCATTTACTGAATAATCACTCGGAACTGTCGGTGAACATCAAAGAGTTCCGAAGAGTAATAAATTGCCATTTTATTGAATTGTTTTTGCAGGGAATCTCGATTTTTGCTCACTTGACATGTAAACACATGCTTACATTTTCAGACTTTTTTCACAATTGCCATTCTCCTCCCTGCATACAGGAGGACATATGCTAAATGTTTAAAATATTAAGTTTAATAAAAACAACAAAACAATTAAAGCAGCCAAAAATTTAGTTGAAAATGTATAGCTGTCCTGTGGTATCAATAATAATAAAATTTGTAGGAAAAATAAAGTTTTCCTTCTTAAATTCAATGTTTCCCCTAAGTACTTACAATAAATAATTTTAAAAAGGCTAAAAAAGTCTTCTTTCTACCCAAATTATTTTTGACATTATTTGAATCACATTATATAATGGCTTTTGTGTCTTCTCTGCAATGCTTTCTACTAATTCAAACCAGTGATTAAATCTTTCCATATCATTTCCTTAAGATTGACCAATATTGGCTTTATTTTCAGTGTTGACGTACATGGTGAGGGTGACCACTGGCCAAGATGACGATGCTCAAACTCAGTCTGATGTTTACCTCACTGTGTATGGGGAAAGGGGAGACACAGGCAGACGCCTTCTGCTCAATTCTAACTGTTCCAATAAATTCAAGCCTGGTCAGGTGAGATTGCAAAGCATTTATGGGGAAATAAGAAATACACCATCATTTAATAACAGATGTTATTGGAAAATAAGATTGTTCTGAAATTAGATTTTCTGTTTACGTCTAAGTTAAGTTTATGCATTTAGCTTAATTTCTGATTTCATTTTAAAATAATTTATATAATAAAAAATGTTAATTACATTTTTTAAAGATAAAATTTAATAAATTGTAGCATTATATATAATGAACTTGTTTTTTAGTTGATACATTTAATACTAGTATTTCAAATAAATATGTTTAGTATTGGTATTAATTTATCATTGCCATGTAAAGTTGTTTTTAATGATACTTTTTTGTTTTTAGTTTGGTCTAATTGATAAAGTCACAATAACCTCTTTTTATTGGAAAAAAAGGTTGAAAATATATTGTTATTTTTTAACATAAAAATCTCCTAGACGTCTGATACCTTTTTATCATGTTACCTCTTTGTGTTTTAGCAAATATATGTTTTTTTTTTATCATGGTTATAATGATCTTGATGTGTGTTTATTAAGGTTGATGTTTTTGAGCTTGAAGCTGTTCACCTGGGCAAGCTTATACGGTGTGATATTGGTCATGATGGAACTGGTGCTGGAGAGGGGTGGTACCTGGAGCAAGTTGTCATCAGAGAGAGTGGTAATGCCAAGGAAGAGTATATATTTCCATGTGACAGGTTAATAACAATTATATTTTTTACACGTAGCTGTAATATTATGCCATTAGTGGATCTCTGTCATTGTAAAATTATGCTGTACTCAGTGACTCAGTTGTGAATACATCTATTATAGTTTAGGAATTTGCCTTTGAGTCGGTGAAGAAGCTTTTGTGTAAATCCAAGCAGTTTGAAGAGATTATCTCCCTTTGATTACTAAATTTGTAAAGAATAAATAAAATTTAATGAAAAAAATGTTTTAACGATACCCCAGCAGAGAAAGAAAAATTGTCCACTTGTTGTATATAATAAATAAATTTTAAAAACCTTGAAAATACAGTGTTAAAAATAAGTTGGAGGTATTTGAATTCAGATATGAATAGTTATGAAATGAAACTCGTGCAGCAGCAAAGCATCAACACATTACCATTCCCAACACCAAGTGAATACATTCCCACCATCGAATACCTATAGAAAATCATTGGATAATTTCAACAGTGTTCAGGTCATTTAGCAAATGTAGGCACTGCCCTACATAACTGGACATGATACTACAAAATTGTTGTTTAAAGTTTGTTCTGGAACATGTCATGAATGAGCCATCCATGTTTATATAACTGTGGCACTTTCATCCATTTTTAATGAATGCATTAATAAACAAAATCTTTAATTTTACAATTTCTACCCTTGCTGCCCATCTTGGTCTAGTTTGGCCTATTGCTTCGTATTTTGGCATAAAGGTTTTCATGTTAATGTCATGTCACATCATTACTGCCACTCATTACTATTACTATAAACATGCTGTTCTTAAAAATGACCAAATATTTGACATTCAATAGTTGATGATTAATAAATCAATGTGCTTTCGTGGTGTCGTTAAAAACAAATCCAAAAAAACAACCCAAACATACAATTATTTCATTGTTTTTGGATTTTATGTTTTGTATGTAACTTTAGAAACAATTTATTTATATATCATTTATTACTTTATCTGCTACACAGATGGCTTGATTCGAGTAAAGAAGACCGGAGAATACAGAGGACTCTTCATGTGAAGGGTATGTGATTCCGTGTTACCCTCTGCATGAACATCTCACCCACCAGCATTATTATCTAACCTGTGTGCTAGGGTTACTGGGTTTGCACTTATGCAGTGACCTGCTTATAACTCATAACATTTTCTTGGATTGGTGACTGTTTTAACTTTTACTAAAAAGTGTTTTGCACTAATATTAGCTTATTGGTAAAATGGTATAATTACGGTTATCAGAAATGTGTAGTTATTTATTTAAATAACATGTTCTATTATACGTGTAATACAGACCAATATTTTTGTCACATTTTGTAACAGATATATATTTTTTAAAACATTTTTAACTTTAAATATTTTGTATAAAACTATTTTGTTACTATGAATATGTTTTATCATCAAGACGTAAGACAATTTTTTTACTTTTCATCTCAAATAATTATAGCTATTTTTCAAAGCATGTTGCTTTGTTGAAATAAGATATTATTTCTTAACCATAGTGCTTTATAACAGCTTTTTTTATTTAATTTGATATGTTTATGTAAATATGGTAAAATTAAGTCGTATACTCAAAAACCCAATTTTGTTAATACTGCCTTTTTCAAGATATAAATCTGTCTCATTTATAATTTATTTATACTGCATATCTAGACCACTTAATAGAGATACAAAAGAGAATTTTTTAAAAAGTCACTAAATTAAATGAAAATAAAATTTTGCCCACAATATTATATCTTTATACTTGTAGGTTTATTTAAACTTTTATGTAAAATTCTTTTTTTACCTTCAAGTATTTGTGCACAATAGCTGGCACAACTTTTCACTGTACACTTTTTCAATTTACTTAGATAGTTACTGCATGTATTTGAAGTAGGATTTTCACAGCCTTTGCACAATATATTACATGATCTGTATGCTGTCAAATACCAGTTTGAAATTATAATCTTTGTTTTAAGAGAATTATTTTTTAAAATGAACAATACTGATTGTCTTGTCATGTTATCTACTGGTGTTGGCAAGTTGTTTACACCTGATGGACATTTTAGTCTGAATATATTATTTCAGAATTAAAAACTATATATAATTTATACTTGTACACTATATTCTGAGTGACATGATAATTTTATGTATGACAACTGTGTATTAGCATGCACTTTTAAAACTTTAATTCAAGAATTATTACTGTGTAACAAAATAGCCATCCTTTTCATACGTGTACATTATATTATGAGCAACATCATGGCAATTTTATTTATAACTGTGTAATAGCATGCACTTTTAAAACTTTAATTCAAGAATTATTACTGTGTAACAAAATAGCCATCCTTTTGATACGTGTACATTATATTGTGTACACTATATTATGAGCAACATCATGGCAATTTTATTTATAACAGCTGTGTAATAGCATGCACTTTTAAAACTTTAATTCAAGAATTATTACTGTGTAACAAAATACCCACCATTTTAATACAATATTGTATTGGTTATCAGTATCTGTGCCTGTTTTAATCTGAAATTATTTTTAATATATCTTATTTATTAAAATATACAATTATTATCTATAAAATTATCTTCAATTTGTTTTCTCGTCAATCAAGTCAAATATTATGACTTTATTAATTAAACAAACCACAATTTAATGTGGATATGATTGTAAGCAAACCCCTGAAAATGCCTGCAGGCTATTTTTTTTCATATTATTAAAAATAAAGTATACTTTACTCTAAAATTGCTGTGGAAAATGCCATGGACACTATTTCTCCACAACATTTATTTTGCCATGGACATTTTCTTAATTGCATGGTTTGTCTAGGGTATTCGAATATGTTCTTGTGATATGGTGATATTTTTTTATACAATGTCATTTAATATTTCAATAAGCAGATGCATAGTTATAATTTGCATGGCAAACAAACAACAGTATGCCTATGTTAGCATTTAAATTAGAATTTGTAAATTCAATTTTGCTTGCTATGTCAGTTTGTTGTGACATAAAGACTAATTACATGTATATTTTAATCAGAATTAATGCTAATTAACTAACAAGTCTTTGTTGATGTCAATTTCTTGAGCAATGACTCATGATGGTTGTTAGTAGCTATGAGAGATAAATTTTAAAATGGTAAATTATTGTATCCAGTTTTTCTCACAGGCACTTCAGTGGCAATGGTCATTTGAAAACTATATAAGTGAGCCTCGGTGGTCTAGTGGTAATATATCGGACTCTCAAGCTGATGACAGTGGTTCGAAACCCATTAGAGACTGTCTCATACTTTACTACGTGTCAAAATAACAAAATGTTTGACATCCATTTGCCGATGATTAATAAATCAATGTGCTCTAGTGGTGTTGTTAAACAAATCAAAGAAACCCCCAAAAATTGAAAACTATAACTTACTAACTTCACACTGACTTGATAAACACAGATGATGATTCTGCATTGTAGAAAAAAGATGGTAAATCAGCAGAGATGGCAAAGCATGTATAGTACATTCTACATAGCTTGAGCTACCAGTATTATTCATATTTCAATATATACATAGCTTGAGCTACCAATATTATATTTCAATATATACATAGCTTGGGCTACCAATATTATTCATATTTCAATATATACATAGCTTGAGCTAACAATATTATATTTCAGTATACTCTTTTTAAAATTTATATTCTTTATATAGAGTTACCATTATTTTTATATAATATACATGTATACTAGAAATACTGATGTTTTCTTGAACATTTTATTTATTAACTCTTGTATTCTTTTGTGGTTGTTTTTATTTATTTAGCAACTCACTTTAGATTTTGTTTTTTATATTATTTTCTGTGACCTGAATGACTCCATGACAAATAAATTTCTTAGTAAAAAATATTGTCCTGATTTATTTGTTTGTATTTGGGTAAAAATGTTTATACCATCTAGTTAAACAGAATGATAAAGTGACAACAAATGGGGGTAAAGCTACAGTTGTATATTTCATGCTAGCTGTGACCCGTAAGTCTTGAATCAACTCTGAAATCAGTCTTTCATTCAGTGTTAAGGCATGGATGTCAAATTCCCGTCTTGAGACAGAATTCTGTCTTTTAGAAATATAATACCAGTTATATTTTGATAGTTGCTACGCTCCCTCGTTTGCCTTTCTGTCTTTGGAAAATGTTCTAACACCCAGGTAAAGGTATACATGTTACTATTTTAAGGTGGAGTATTAATAGTTATAAATGTGATATTTTGCTATTTGTACATATATTACAGAAGCATTGGAAGCAAATTAATATTGGGGAGGCGAATGTCATCCCAATCCCGAACTCACACCAAAAATATATAGGTTTTTTTTGTCCAAATATTGGGGTGGCAGTTGTGCCCCAGTTCTGACACGTCTTTATTAGTGATTAAGAAAGTTTTCTAAATTAATTGATCCTTACAAATATAATTCTCAGTGGACCCATTTGCAGTTTGGGCAATTTTCCTTTCCAACCAGTGATCCACCACTGATTCATCAAAGGCTAGTATGTGCTGTCCTGTATGTTGGACGGTGCATATAAAAGACACCTTGCTGCTTATCTAAAAAGACTAGCCTATGTGGCAGCAGTGGGTTTCCTCTAAATGCATATGGCAGAATTACCATATGATTGATGTCCAATAGCCAATGATAAGATAAAAACCAATGTGCTCTAGAGGCATCATTAAATAGAACTTTACTTTTTACCTTACAAATATAATGGCTTAATCAACTCCACAGTATCAAAAGTATACTCTGCATTTTCAAATTCTAATTCTAATATGCAACCATACTAGGAAGGTTATTCCCAGGAGGAATAAGATGTCCAAGTTGATAATTATGTAGTCATTTTAAGTATACTAGTAAATACTTAAATCAACAATAAAATTTTTGAATTTAATTAATGGTATATCCTGTATTTAAACATAGATATGATGACTGCGACCAATTCCTGTCAGGACGCTATTTTAATTATTTGTTTAGGGGATTGTCATTTTTCTGGTAGTAAATTGCTTTACTAATGTGTTTGAGATGATACTCATTTAAATGCAATATATTTCAAAATATATTTTTTTAAGAATGCCTCCTTGTGCCTCTTTAAGAAAATATAGTCTACTACACAAAAGGCACCTGTTACAGGGTTTCCGCAGTCATTAGAAACCTGGAAAAGTTTTGAACTTTGCAAAATACTTTTCAAGGGCCATGAAAAGTTTAGAAATTTTTTGTTAAAACTGAAAAGTCATGGAAAAGGTTTGAAATTTCCACATCAACGAAGATTTTTTTTTGATCATTATCAGAATGTGAGCAATCTGTTTTAATTACTTCTTGAAATGGTCATTAAAGTTTTCAAGCATGGAAAGGTTTTGAAATTTTATTCTTGGAAGTTTGCAGGAACTTTATAACCTACACACTTTTTATAAATACAAACCTTGTAAGTTGAAATATCTCAGATTTAAAAAAAAAAAGCAATTTTCCAACAGTTTGTCTTTGTAATTAGTTTGATCTGACATTAAATTAATCTTACTTGGAATTATTGCCTACAAGTAAAACATTCATTTGTGTTTGAAATTTTTTCATTTAACTGTTTTTGGCTGGACATCTTTAGTACAATATTCATTTGTATGGGAATTTACATCATTGTTTTTGACACGACATCCAGGTACAATTAGTATGAAAACATTAAGTTTTGATACAGTTTTGAAACTGCTACACTTGTTTATATAGTATTTGACAATCTGCAGTTTGAAGATTTCTGTTTAAATGTGTCCAAGATCTTTGATTCTGTTTGCCAAAATTGCCAGAAAGGACATAACTTTATTGCAGTGACCCTTGATATATTCTCTAATTAATAATTATATTAGAATTCTGATAATTCACATTCATAAGACCTGTCTAAGTTAAAATGATTTTTGTTCTTATGATTTTAGTATTTATTGTTTACCCTGAACCAATGCTTTAGGTATTTTTTATTTTCACCTGCTTACTGTTTTTATTTTTGTTTTTCACTTCGTTTTAGAACCTGCCCCATCCAGAATCCTAGCAGGTAAGACTTATTCATTTCAGCTTATTTTCTCTTTTTTATACAAAATAACACTTTTTTATCATCTTGTGTTAAAGATAGTATGACATGCTTGTCAAACAGATTTTCCACAATATGAAACAAACACTATTGGCATTCATATCATAATTATGGAAATAAAATGAGTTACACAGTTTAATGATATATTTTTACCAGATATGCCCAAAGTAAAATAAGATGGCATGGACACTTGTTTAAAGGAACTTCTTTTCTCAATATTAATTTTTTTCAGCTCATTTTCACTTTAAAAAGTGATGATTTTCAGTATATAGTTATTTTTTTAAACTGAATTTCATTAACCATAATTGTTATTGATTTGTTTCAAATGAAATTTAAACTTAAAAGAATTTTAATTAAAAGTAACCAATGTTAACTGGATTCTGTTCATTCTGATAGAAAGGAAATATCTTAAAACTTAAAAAGCACCACCTCAAATATTGTTTTTGGTGAAAAGAGCAGTGACTAGCCTTCACACCAATATGACAGCAGGGTCGACTGCCTCTACTGTCTCCTTGGCTCTTGTACCTCTCTTATTTACTCTACATTAGTAAATGTATTCTACCACTTTATTCAATAGGTTATACTGTTTTTTTTGTAAATAGTGCAATAGAAAAAAGAAAAGAAAAATTATACCTGCTTTTTAATGTGCTATTGTAGACACATGCTTATTATTTTTGGTGCTATTTTTAAAGAACAATTTATTTTGGGTCATGTTAAGTTAACATGATCAAAAGAAATACTAGTAGCTTAAGATATACTTTTTTGCTTAGGCTTTATAGTTATCTTCATCCATATGAACCTATTAGTGGTTGTTTACATTTATTGGCATTTTCCTATTCATACAAAGTGTATGTTGAGGGTGGCAGGGGTTGAATTTCTCTACAGCATTGAGGCAGTTGCCATGCCACTATGTTCCTTTACAGCAATGCCCTCATAATTTCACTTCTAACAAAGACAAATACTGTTGTGCCTTTTTTTCCCACTTGCCCCACAGAAAAGTCACATTTGTCGTTATGCCCCTCAAGAGTCCTCAAAATTGCCTTGGTGCTGTCTTGATTCCTAGGAATCCAAGGCAATAATCGTCATGCCCCCTGAACACCAAAGTTTGATCCCTGGCATGGGGTGCGTCAGAAGGTGTGTCATGGTCAATGTACAGATTTATATTCATTAAAATAATTGAAATCTAGAAAATATGGGTGGTCTGTAACTTTTTATGCATTGTATGAATAGGAAAATTATTAAGAATTTAGAATGACCCTTTATTTCTCTTAACTCATTTCATTTAGTTAACATTTATAGTTTTGTTTAGCAGCCTGTTAACATCTTTTTAACCATAGCTCGTAATGTTGTATATTTTAGCAGGGACAACTGAATCTCCTGAGCATGTTCAGACACCTCCATCTACTGAGGATGTTGGTTACATTTCACCTGCAGTTGCTCTGGCAGCGGCTGCCATTGCCGCGGCAGAGTCTGAAATAGCTGCAGAATCTGAGGAAACTCAGTCAGGTGCTAAATCTTTTGTCTACTGTAAATTGTAAAACAAAAATAAAAAAGAAGAATAGAATGAAAAAAAAATTGATGCCCAATTTTAAAAACAAGTACTGTATATTGTACTGTACGAAACAAGCATCTGTCTGCACCCAGGGCACGAAGTTAGCTTATATAAAAAAGTTAGTTTCTAATTGGCCTAGAATTATTTTACATAAGGTCTAGCTGAAAATGTAACAAGCACTCTTGTGTAGTTGTTGAAAATTTTAATTGGACCATCTGCAGAATAACTTAAAAAGACTCTATCACATATACCAGTATATGTGTGTTTATCTTCATATAAATGTGCATAGGGTGATCTCTGTAAAAAAGGATTGGAATGAAAAAAAAAGAATCATAGATATGTCAGATAAAAACAATGCAATTACATCTTGAAAAATAATATATTAAAGTGTTACGAGAGGAAATCATCATATTTGCAATGTTTTGTCTACCAGCTGTTCTGTTTAGCAGCATGCATGCATATAAATGTAGTTAATACCTTTTAACCATAGCTCCTGATGTTGTATATTTTAGCAGAGACACCTCGGTCTCCTGAGCATGTTCAGACACCTCAGTATTCAGAGCATAATCCTACACCTCAGTCACCTGAACATACTTCTACACCTTATTATCCAGAGCATGTCAGTACACCCCATTCCCCTGAGCATGTTGGCACACCCCGATCTCCTAAACATTTTGGTACACCCCATTCTCCTGAGCATGTTGGTACACCTCAGTCTCCTGAGCATGTTGGTACACCTCAGTCTCCTGAGCATGTCGGTACACAACATTCTCCTCAACTTGTTGTTACACCCCATTCTCCTGAGCGTGTTGGTACACCCCATTCTCCTGAGCATGCCCCTACACCTCAATATTTTGAGCATGCTCGTTCACCTCAGTATCCTGAGCATTTTCCTGCACCTCAATCTCCTGAGAATGCTCCTACACCTCAGTATCCAGAACGTGTTCCTACACCTCAGTATCCTACACTTCAGGCTCCTGAGCACATTCATACACCTCAATCTCCAGAGCATTTTCGTACACCTCAGTCTCCTGAACATGCTCCTACACCTCAATCGACTGACCATGCTCCTACACCTCAGTATCCTGAGCACATTCATTCACCTCAGTCTCCTGAGCACATTCATTCACCTCAGTCTCCTGAGCACATTCATTCACCTCAGGCTCCTGAGCATGTTGGTACACCCCATTCTCCTGAGCACGTTGGTACACAACATTCTCCTGAGTTTGTTGGTACACCCCATTCTCCTGAGCTTGTTGGTACACCTCATTCTCCTGAGCACGTCGGTACACAACATTCTCCTGAGCTTGTTGGTACACCCCATTCTCCTGAGCACGTCGGTACACAACATTCTCCTGAGCATGTTGGTACACCCCATTCTCCTGAGCACGTCGGTACACAACATTCTCCTGAGCTTGTTGGTACACCTCATTCTCCTGAGTATGCCCCTACACCTCAGTATTTTGAGCATGCTCATACACCTCGGTCTCCTGAGCAAGCTCCTACACCTCTGTCGCCTGTGCATGCTCCTACACCTCGGTCTCCTGAGCAAGCTCCTACACCTCGGTCGCCTGTGCATGCTCCTTTACCTCAGTCTCCTGAGCATGCTCCTACACCTCAGTCTACTGAGGATGCTCCTACACCTCAGTCTCCTGAGCATGTTCCTATGCCTCATTCTCCTGAACAAGCACCTACACCTCAGTCTCCTGAGCATGCTCCTAAATCTCAGTCTCCTGAGAATGTTCATACACCCCAGTCTCCTGACCATGCTCCTACACCTCAGTCTCCTGAGCATGCTCCTTTACCTCAGTCTCCTGAGCATGCTCCTAAACCTCAGTCTCCTGAGAATGTTCATACACCCCAGTCTCCTGACCATGTTCCTACACCTCAGTCTCCTGAGCATGCTCCTTTACCTCAGTCTCCTGAACATGCACCTGCACCTCAGTCTCCTGAGCATGCTCCAACACCTCAGTCTCCTGAGCATGCTCCAACACCTCAGTCTCCTGAGCATGCACCTACACCTCAATCACATAAGAGTGTTCATACACCCCAGTATCCAGAAAATTTTCAAGAACCTCAGTCTGCTGAGGGTGTTCATAACGTTCCACCTCAATTGTCCCCCAAAAATCAATTCACTTCAACCAGTAACAGACCATCACCAGAAGTGGATCAGTATGACGTGATTCACTTTTTAAATTAAACATGTAGAGATGACAATTAGTAATGTGCATATTAAGAAATGTATCAAGGCACTTCATACTAACAATTTTTGTTTTAAGTTAGAATATACACGTAAGATACCTCTGTCATGCAGAGAAATGTAAATTTAAAAAATCACTAACAGATTACTATTTATTTTTCTGTTTTACACTGTTACCGCTATAGAAAATAATGTTGTATGGGTTTTTAATGATGCTGCCCCCTCACCAGTACTTTAGAAAATAATGGTGACTGAAACCAAATGTTAGCTTGTTGTTGTACAACATCTCAACTATGTTTATGCTGTACCACTGAGAAAGTATTTCAGTAATTGTATTTTGAAATAAACACTATATGTGTGTCTCTGTACAACCAATAACTGATCACTCTGTATTGATGACATTGTGTATTTCTATTATATTAACATTGTTTTTATGACATACATTCTGTAATCTCAAGAACTTGTAAAAATGTGGCTAGGAGCACCTTACTGATACCGGATTTTCATAACCAGGCTTTGAAATAAATTGATAACTGTTGTCAGGTTGCTAGGAGATTACACATATTGATAAAGTCAAGATGGTAGTTTGTTCTTGACTACAGTACTGTATTCTCATGCTAATGGTATTTTGTTCAGTGTGAGTGAGCTTCAATGGTCCATTGCTAGGACAAGCTGAAGACTGTGGTTCAAAACCTATTGGAGGCTGGCTCACATTTGACTATGTATAAAAATTACCAAATGTTTGACATCCAATAGCTGATGATTAATAGATCAATGTGCTCTAGTGGTGTCATTGAACAAAACAAAGAGAGCGGGATCTAGCTCAAATGGTAGAGTGTCTGCCTGTGAACCAGTCGGTCGTGAGATCGGTCCTTTTCAGTTGTCCAATTTGCTGTTTGGGCTATTTTCTGTTCCAGCCAGTGGTCCACAACTGGTTCATCAATGGCCGTGGTATGTGCTGTCCTGTCTTTGGGATGGTGCATATAAAAGACCCCTTGCTGCTTATGAGAAAGAGTAGCCTATGTGGCAGCAGCGGGTTTCTTCTAAATACATGTCAGAATGACCATATGATTGATGTCCAATAACCGATGATAAAATATAAATCAATGTGTTCTAGAGGCGTCGTTAAATAAAACAAACTTCACTTCAGTAACGTTACATGTCAAAGAAGTTTAAAAAAAAAAGTTCAAAATCAAATCAATTCTGGTTATTGCCAAAATAAATTAATAATCTTACCTATACAACATCACCAATTTGACAGCATATCCTATAATGTGTGCAAAACCGTTTCAATAAAATCACTTTTATTCAGTGCTTTGAAGACATTTTAGAAGCATCTGATTCAGAAATTTTGCAGTATGTCCAAGAAAACAAATACAGACATTTTTTCAATAAAACCTCTTTACATTAATGTTGAATTACCTAGCAACCTTGCAGCATCAACAACTTGACAAAAGGTTGAAGAATATGCACAGAAAGATTTTCAATAAAATTAATTTTCTTTAATGTCACCACAACCTTACTCAAAGAATCAGCAGTTTTTACATCTCCAAGAATCTATGAATAAACCTTTGAATACAATCAGAATCACTAAGTCACAACAACCTTTCTCAAAGCAAAAAAAGTAAAGTTTGTTTTATTTAATAACGCCCCTAGACCACATTGATTTTTATCTTATCATCGGCTATTGGACGTCAATCATTTGGTCATTCTGACATATATATTTAGAGGAAACCTGCTGCCACCACATACACTACTCATTCTGATAAACAGCAACGTTTTTTTTATATGCAACGTCCCACAGACAGGACAGCACATACCACAGCCTTTTATGAACCAGCAGTGAACCATTGGTTGCTTTCTCAAATTTGCAACACCAATTTGACAATATGTACATAAAACCCTTTTGGAGCTTTAACGGTAGTGTGTCCACCTATGAAGCAGTTGGTCATTAGATCGATCCTTCTCAGTGGAACCATTTGCAGTTTGGGCTATTTTCTGTTCCATTCAGTGATCCACAACTGGTTAATCAAAGGCTGTGGTATATGCAGTCCTGTCTGTAGGAAAGTTCATATAAATGATCCATTGTTGCTTATCGGAAAGAGTAGCCACTGTGGTAGCGGGTTTCCTCTAAAGACATATGTCAGAATGACCATATGATTGATGTCCAATAGCCGCTGATAAGATAAAAATCAATGTGCTCTAGAGGCGTCGTTAAATAAAACAAACTTCACTTTTTTCAAAGCATCAATTTTTACATCTCCAAGAATCTATGAATAAACCTTTGAATACAATCAGTCTCACTGAATCACAATAAGCTTTCTCAAAACAATTCCAATCTGACAATATGAACACAAAAACCTTTCCAATAAAATCAGCTCTTTTTATTATCATAACAGCCTTTCCTGATACATCACAAATTTGACAATACGTACACAGAAACCATTTCAACAAAATCTGTTTTCTTTAGTGTCACAATAACCTTTCTTTATGCATTACCAATTCTACAACACATCCAAGAATCTACACCATATCATTTCATTGGAATCCATTTTAGAATGATTACACTGCACCATAACACAAACAAACTTGATCGTTAGTAAAACCTATTACTCAAACCTTTATTGATACATCACCAATTTTACACCATATCCAAGAATCTACACCATTTGGTTTCAATGGAATCCATTTTTGAATGATTATAATGCAACAAAACACAAACAAACTTGGTCGTAAATAAAACCTATTACTACAGCCCACCGCTGATGAATATAAATTTTACTTCTGGCTGGCAACTAATTCTGTATCTAGAAAAATTTAAATGAAATGCCACTTTTAACAGTTCCTGTGAGTTAGAATTACACAGCTGGGAAATTAACTTGCCAATTGGTCAATATAACTAAGCACGTTCACGAATATAAGATAGGAATTTAACAATAACTGTTCCCGCCAGTATACCCTATGTTTGATCACACAGTACTGTTTATCATCTACTCCCCAACCTGTCTAAAGCAGCCATCCAAAATAATAACAGAATAGGCCTTAAAAGACAGGTGACTGTTTAATACAGGTTATACTAAATAAGTTAATTTTGGATAAAATAGAGGTGACCTTTTATTTATTTATTTTTTTGGTTTAATGATACCATTAGAGCACATTGATTATTTAATCATTGGCTATTGGATGTCAAACATTTGGTTATTTTGACACGTAGAAAAGTGTGTGCCAACCTCCAATGGACATTGAACCACAGTCATCAGCTTGAGAGACTGACGTTCTACTGCTGGACCACTGTGTCTCGCTAGATGAGCTTTTAAATAAGGTGGCAACTTAATACAAGTGGCCATACTTCAGCTCAGGTTTAACTATACTGCAGTACCATTTCTATAAATTACCTATTCTTCAATCAATTGGTTGATTGTATTTATTTTCATGCTTATTTTCAATTAAAGTTCAAGCACGCTGTCCTAGGCACTCAACTCAGCTGTCTGTGTTGTTTTTCCGGGACACAGGTTAGTGTTAGCAGAAGAGACCAAACAAGCTACCGCTAAACTAATTTGGCTATTCTTATCAATAAGCAGCAAAGGATCTTTTATATATATGCACTATCCCATAGACAGGATAGCACATACCATAGCCTTTGATAAGTCAGTTGTAGAGAACTGATCAGTGTAAGTAGCATACATCTACCCACTGAGCCTTTGAGGAGCACTCACTTTGGGTTGGAAGTGATACTGAGATTTAAAATTTCATGCCTCAACTGAGATTTGATCCCATTACCTACCAGCCATGAGTCCAATAGCTTAATGACTGTGGCACCAGATTCTTCAATCAATAATAATAAATAAATAAAAGAAAAAGTGTCTAACTACACCCCAGCACAATATTTAATGAACATCTATTGGTATTTGTGACACACAGTTTACAAAATAAACCCTCTGCCACAACGTACATATAGTCTATTCATTTTTTATTAACAGCAATGGGCTTTTTTTTATCACTTTCCCTTAAACAATGGTATTCCATCATGAACTACTGGCTGGAAATGAAAAAAAATATTCACCAAACAATGAAAATTGCTCAAACCATTGACAGAAATGGAAATCATTTCGATCAATAAAGAAAGAAAGAAGATTGTGCAAAATGAAATTTGTAGCAGTAAATCAATTTTCTGAAAATATCTTTTTTATATTTATCCCTCTGACAGATAATTAAAACCAAATATATTTTACTGTCAGTACTTTACTCTTTATAAATTTGTGACAGAAGGACTGGCCAGATTTATAAGGGGGCAAAGGGGACAATTGCCACAGGCCCCCCAGCTAGAGGGGACCCCAGACCAAAGACTTCCTTTATAAATCATAAAATTATAAAATTAGTTCTATTCATTCATTTTAGTTTTAAAAAATTATTTTTCGTGTGATTTAATTTCTATATTGATGGCACGCCAAACCTGAAGTGCCCCAGGCCCCCCAAACCTGAAGTGCCCCAGGCCCCCAAGGTCTAAATCTGGCCCTGACAGAAGGTAAATATGCCTAAAACTGGATAATGCCTTAAATCTGCTCCTGAAACAAATGCAATGGCTATAGATAATTCTATTAAGTGCGGTATGTGAGCCTAATGCACTTAGTGTCTGCCTGACTCTCTCGATTAGCACAAACTGTTAAGTTAATTTAATGTTCCCACAAATCACCTCTAAACATCAGTCCACTACCAGTTAAATCTAGCCTATATTCAGTTAGGTAGCATATTCAGACAAACAAGAAATAATATATATACTATATTCTATAATGCATGAATTCATTATCACTTGAATTAAATGTTTTCAGTTAGGTAGCATATTCAGACAAACTTGAAATAATGTGTATATACTATATTCTATAATGCATGAATCTAGCCTGTTTTCAGTTAGGTAACATATTCAGACAAACTGGAAATAATAATTTTTATATACTATATTCTATAATGCATGAATTCATTACCACTTGAATTAAATGTTTTCAGTTAGGTAGTATATTCAGACTGGAAATAATGTATTTTATATTCTATAATGCATGAATTCATTATCACTTGAATTAAATGTTTTCTGTTTCATATTCAGACAAATTGGAAATAATGTATACCTACTATAGTCTATAATACCTGAATTCATTACTACTTGAATCTGTTTTCAATTAGGTAGCATATAATATATACTATATTCTATAATGAATGAATTCATTACCACTTGAATCTAACCTGTTTTCAATTAGGTAGGATGTTGAGACAAACTAGAAATAATGTATTCTATATTCTAAAATGCATAAATTCATTACCACTTGAATCTAGTCTGTTTTCAGTTAGATAGCATATTCAGACAAACTGGAAATAATGTATATTATATTCTATAATGCATTAATTCATTACCACTTAAATATAGCCTGTTTTCAGTTAGGTAGCATATTCAGACAGACTGGAAATAATGTATACTATATTCTATAATGCATAAATTCATTATCACTTTAATCTTATCTGTTTTCAGTTTGGTAGTGTATTAAAAAAAATGACAGGGGACAGGGAGGTCTTGTCCTAGCATTTCTGTATAAACTCATGACTTTTCAAGCCATGTACTAAAAACAGCAAATGAAAAGGTGTATTAAACTAATCAAGTCAACTAATTGCACATTTAAGAAGATCTGAATCCAGGGTTGTTTGTTTTGGAGGAAAATTACAAGAAATTATAAAAATGAATATAGCATCAAACTCATCCGATAACTGCCTATTAAGTAATTTTTCATGTTTTGAAAATGTTTTCCTGGCTACCATTTTGGATAAAAGTGCCTAAGTCACTCTATACTGATAGGAAGTATTACAACAGTACATTTTATTGGTTAAAAAATGAGGTTCTGACTTAGACACTAAAGTTAATGTTAACGGAAGGGAGATAATGTATCAACTCAATTTGACTAAAAAAATTACTTTGGCAGTTATCGTATTAGTCTAATGACAGACTCAACCAAAAAACATTTGGCAAATGATACAGGTTCTGATTTATTATTCATTTACATTTATATTAAATAAATTTGAAATAGTAAACATTTACAAATATAAAAACTTTTTAAAATGCAGCGATACTGTTTATTCTTTATGAAAGATTCAAAATATATTTTTGTGGAGCATTTTTTGGGTTGAGAATATTATATACTGAACAACAAAAGAAACCCAAATTTTATTAACAATGTTTGACTTAATAAAAGTTAACCATTTTTTGACGTTGGCTGTTTTGCTTACTGGAGCCATGTGAAGAGAAGTGTAAAGCACGTGCAGCAAGAATTTTATGAATTTTTCGTCTAATTTGATTAAACTGGATCTGAACAAACATTTGCATTTCTTTTGCTGTTCAGTATATTATATATTAAACATGCTTACCATAATCACAGATGAGCGCTCGATAACGGCGATTCCAGAATCATGTTCCTCATCTCGCATAATAATATTTGCAACTATCTCCTCACTCGGCGACTTTGACTCCTCTCGCGACATCCGATGATGCAACTTTGGGGTCAAAGTCGGGTCACTCAAACTTCGTTCTTTGCACTGTTCCTGTCTTTCATGCATCGACTCGAAATATGCATCGAAATCATCGACAGGAGCAGAACCGTTAGTCGAAACATTCGGTTGACTCGCAGACAGCCTCTGTAGCACCGGTTCTATCACCTTGTCTTTTGACTTACGAAAACGGAAGGCACGGGTCTTACTACGGAAGCTGCTCCAAAGTTTCTTGCGACGACTGACCTGTGGCGTGGCAGGAGAGGTGATGTCTGGAAGTGTGATATTGGCCTGGGTGGGCATGGTTGCATCGTCACTGGAATGACTCGCGTGGCAAATGTCAACAGCACTCTTATAACGTTTGTGCTTCTCTTTTTTAGGTCCTGAAAGATAAAGTAAATTATGTTTTATTTAATGACGCCTCTAGAACACACTGATTTTTATCTTATCATCAGCTATTGAAGGACGTCAATCATATGGTCCTTCTGTCTTTTTTATTTAGAGGAAACGCGCTGCCACCACATAGGCTACTCTTTCCGATAACAGGACAGCACATACCATGGCCTTTGATTAACCAGCTTGGGACCACTGGTTGGAACAGGTCCTGAAAGATAACAGAGATATATAAGCACAGCCCACAAAATTCAGATCATCTTGTGATGACAATTTAGTTCACATAATAACAAAGTAAATATCTGATAATTATAAAAATGCTGTCGCAGATAAATTTTGTAACAGCTTTTTGTGATGACACTATTGATGGTCATAATGAATTTAGAGGGCTATACAGTATTACATAAGCATTAAAATAAAAAAAGACTTATTTTTCTCTTGGCTAGCATATTGTGGGATATACACATAAACAGCATACAGTGGGCTGGTGAGTGGGGGATGACCAAAAAATCTTGAAAAGTTCAAAGACTCATTAGGTTGGTTGGTTTATTTATTTTCAAGCACGCTGTCCAGGGATCACAGCTCAGCTTCCTGTGCTATCTCTCCAGGACAGATGTTAGAGTTAGTAGGAGAGATGAAAAAACCTGCTGCCTCCACGCTAATGCAGCTGAACTTATCAATAAGCAGCAACGGATCTTTTATCCCAGACAGGATAGCATAAACCACGACTTTTTATAAATTAGTTGTGGAGCACTTGTCAGTGTAAGTGTTATACACCTACCCATTGAGCCTTACGGAACACTCACTCTGGGTTGGAGCCAAAACTGACTCAGTAAGTTCTATAACAGAGGTAATGTTTTTGTTTTTTAATTCAGGTGTCTAGACAACAGGTCTAACAAGGTCAAACTGTGTCACCTGACTGCTGTGCAAAAGTGAAAAACTCGATCAATGGCAGTCAAGGTATGCAAATGCATGATCGATAAATTATGATGAGTTTATGAAACAGGTGTGCAATAAACACCTAAATGCAACACATTTTGTACCATTAACTACGCACTCACACAAGGGAGATAACTCTGTGACAACTACTGGTTTTAACGTTTCTATTGATTAATACAAGATTGCTTTGTAAAGTAACATACATCTGTTCAATTGTGACAAAATTGTAGAGACCTTTTAGTATACTGATACTTTTAAATCAATCAAATTTTTAATGTCCTTATTAAAATGATTCCCACATAAGAATTTAATTTTCCAGCAAAAACCGATGTGGTCAGTCTGTATGGCCTTTTTGTATCAATCATGTTTTTAAATTTATTTTAGATATTGTTTTGTGATGTTACATGTTGAATACAGAAATTACAAAATGGTGGTATGTGAAATTTGAAATGGATGGTTTGTGAAATGTTTAAGTATACTATGTGTTAAATTTAATGTATACAGAATGGGTATACAATTACATAGTGGGTCAAAAACATGATGCCCACCATCCAACTCCTGAAATTAAAAAAAAGTCCATGGCAAAATAAAATCTGTTGAGAAATAGTGTCCACATGATTTTCCACATTAATTTTAGGATAAAGAAAACTTTATTTTTAATACAATGTAATAAGGAAAAAATACATATTGAAACACTTTTTCAGTCCACAGCAAAAAAGTGCCGTGGAGAATGAAAAACTCGACTGCATTGCCGACTGCCACAGACTATTTTAGGGGTTGTGTATCTATGTCTTAAATAAATATTTACCATGATTATTATCTCTACTCCAATAACAATATAAGTTAACAAAACAATAATTATCAATCTACAAATAAAATGTATTTGATGTGACTAAAGTCAATACTGCTGTCACAAAAAAAAATCAATGTTAGACATTCATGTCCAACTAATGATGCTCAGAGGTAAATAGTTATTATCGACATATAACATTATGTTACCCCATTAAGCTATGAGAGCATAGATTTCTGAAAATAAGTGTTTGAAATCAACAGATTTATTATTGACATCGAGGTACGAAAATGCTATCTGATCAAGCAAGCACACTGATTTATTAAGCAGATGATACAGTAGATGGATCACCTCAGTAATACAAGAGATGGATCACCTTGGTAATATAACAGATGGATCACCTTGGTAATACAGAAGGTGGATAATCTCAATAATACAGCAGGTGGATTATCTCAGTAATACAACAGGTGGATCTCCTCAGTAATACAACAGGTGGATCACCTCAGTAATACAACAGGTGGATCTCCTCAGTAATACAGCAGGTGGATCTCTTCAGTAATATAGCAGGTGGATCTCAGTAATACAACAGGTGGATCTCCTCAGTAATACAGCAGGTGGATCTCCTCAGTAATACAGCAGGTGGATCTCAATAATACAGCAGGTGGATCTCCTCAGTAATACAGTAGGTGGATCTCCTCTGTAATACAACAGAGGGAATCATCTTGGTAATTCAGTAGGTGGATCGCCTCTGTAATACAACAGGGGGATCACCTCTGTAATACAACAGGTGGATCACCTATGTAGTACAACAGGTGGATCACCTCCATAATACAACAGGTGGATCACCTCTGTAGTACAACAGGTGCGTCACCCCTGTAATACAACAGGTGAATCACCTGTGTAATACAACAGGTGTATCACCTCTGTAATACAACAGGTTGATCACCTCTGTGATACAACAGGTGTATCAACTCTGTAATACAACAGGTGTATCACCTCTTTAATATAACAGGTGCATCACCTTAGTAATACAGCAGGTGGATCACCTCTGTAATATAACAGGTGGATCATCTCTGTAATACGACAGGTGGATCATCTCTGTAATACGACAGGGT
Organism: Symmetromphalus regularis; assembly: GCA_032355785.1. Taxonomy (NCBI): domain Eukaryota; kingdom Metazoa; phylum Mollusca; class Gastropoda; order Neomphalida; family Neomphalidae; genus Symmetromphalus; species Symmetromphalus regularis. The sequence continues at coordinate 645 of JAULBS010143155.1, read as the reverse complement.
GATCACCTTAGTAATACAGCAGGTGAATCACCTCAGTAATACAAAAGGTGCATCACCTTAGTAATACAGCAGGTGGATCATCTCTGTAATACAACAGGTGGATCATCTCTCTAATACAACAGGTGGATCATCTCTGTAATACGACAGGGTGATCACCTTAGTAATACAGCAGGTGAATCACCTCAGTAATACAACAGGTGCATCACCTTAGTAATACAGCAGGTGGATCATCTCTGTAATACAACATGGGTGATCACCTTAGTAATACAGCAGGTGAATCACCTTAATAATACAACAGGGTGATCACCTCTGTAATACAACAGGTGTATCACCTCTGTAATACAACAGGTGCATCACCTCTGTAGTACAACAGATGGATCACCTCCATAATACAACAGGTGGATCACCTCTGTAGTACAACAGGTGCATCAACCCTGTAATACAACAGGTGAATCACCTCTGTAATACAACAGGTGTATCACCTCTGTAATACAACAGGTGTATCAACTCTGTAATACAACAGGTGGATCATCTCTGTAATACAACAGGTGGATCATCTCTGTAATACAACAGGTGGATCATCTCTGTAATACGACAGGTGGATCATCTCTGTAATACGACAGGGTGATCACCTTAGTAATACAG
>JAULBS010143144.1:0-12601 GCA_032355785.1 Symmetromphalus regularis | reverse complement strand
CGACTGTGTATACTCTACTTTAAAATGTATATGTCTACTGAAACATTAATTAACTGTCGAAATCCTGCATCCGCGACTGTGTATACTCTACTTTAAAATGTATATGTCTACTGAAACATTAATTAACTGTCGAAATCCTGCATCCGCGACTGTGTATACTCTACTTTAAAATGTATATGTCTACTGAAACATTAATTAACTGTCGAAATCCTGCATCCGCGACAGTGTATACTCTACTTTAAAATGTATATGTCTACTGAAACATTAATTAACTGTCGAAATCGTGCATCCGCGACTGTGTATACTCTACTTTAAAATGTATATGTCTACTGAAACATTAATTAACTGTCGAAATTCTGCATCCGCGACTGTGTATACTCTACTTTAAAATGTATATGTCTACTGAAACATTAATTAACTGTCGACTCCGCACTATTAATCATCTCTGTTATCTCTGTTTACAGCATCTTGATATCTGTCTAGACCATTTTAATTTAATGAACTCTGTCTATCCAACTTTTAATTGACTGTCTACGCCACTGTTTATTAACACAGTATGACACTCTTCCGACTTCCGATAATTAATTTTCTTAAAATATGTTGCAGCGGGGTGGGGGGACCATTAATTAAATGTCTACAGCAGTATTAATTAATTCTTACCAAAATATATTGCAAAACTTTGAATATTATATCATCTACTTATATATATATATGCATTTTGATTTTCTGTTAAGTATATTGTGTATAACCATAACTTATTACATACATTTATTAGAAATATATAATATGTTCAAGGGATCGAACGCATCAAAAACAAATTCCTTTGAAATGTAAAATAAGAAATCTGCCAGTATCCGTCCATTATTCGAATGTTTTCTAATTATTTTGTGAATAGCTAATATGCGTAATTATTTTACAGAATCCATGAACTAGTAAACAACATGTAATATTGGACAAATTAGATATGCAGGTTCGTAGGAACGACTTTGGAAGTGGGGAGAGGCATTGACGGATCGGGTACACTCTTTATCAGATTTTGGTTACAATGGCAAACATTCAAAGTGTAAAAAAAGGAACTACGACCATGATATGTATCAATTGATAAATATCCATGGAATGAAAATCTGAATACAGTAATAACATTGAGATGACATTAAATACAAACAGAATGCTTGAAAAAACTTCGAAACGTTTACTTTTACAGATGACAATGTCTGATTTTGTTAGTGTTATCTAAACGCCGGTCTGCTTGAAACAGACTATAACAAATTAGGCCTGCTAGATATGACACCTACCTGTCAGTAATAAAAAAATGCTTGCATAATTTCAAACAATCTTTTTCAGAATAGCTAGCTTCAAAATATAAATTTTAGCAAAATTAAATTTTTTTCATCTATAAAAGGCAACGTATTGACGTTTATCGTGCATTTCGTTTGGATATAATACATTATCCTAAGGCCAATGCAGTTTTCAAGTTTTCATTCCATGTATAATAATAAAAAAAAGATGGGTAAATGTTTTATTTAAACTTTAGCTCCATTGCACTTAATCACCTACACGCCATTTTGGCTGTATCATAAGATCTCAGATAGTAACCACACATTATCAAGATATACTAATCATAAGTTTATTTATGTAATTAATAATAGTATTTAGTAATTAATAGAGACGAATTACATTTCTTTCTTTATCGCTGGCACTGGTTAATTATTGATATCCATTATTATTTAAAAGTTTTTGAAAAAAAACTTATACGCACGGGTAAAATTAAGAAATGATGCCTCTTGTCTGGGGGACTTATTGCCTAGAAACGTTACTTGTCCCCCGTGAAAAAAGCACTAGTTTCCCTCATCGACTGACTATATGACTGAAAAAAAAGTCTGAAAAATTTGTGGCCCGTTCTGAAAATACAACCATTAATAGAAGCTGTCCAGGGATCATATACAACCCAGGTAATGTATCTCTGATCATACAGTCTACCTTGGTTATAAATGGAAGTTGGAATCTAAAAATGCGTTTTAGTGAACAAAATACCTAATGGCCCAGGGATCTAGTATCATTTAAATTTAACTTAACTCTAGCTATTTTTACTCTGAGTGGGTGAGCATCCGTTTCTATATCTGTTTACGATCGTCTGGCAGGTGCAAAATAGCTACACCTTTCTTTAAACAAATCCTGCATTTGTACTGACTCCAAGATTGTGCCGTTCCTCCGAGACAGTCCTGAATCCGCTGCTATCCATCATCTCAGAAAGGCAAATTAACACTTCATTGGGAGGAATTACTATTGTTAGAATGTTGTAATGTGTAAATCCGTTGAAAACATTTAGTAAACTAATTTACATTTTGACCTACACTGTATTTCATTAACCTCCACATTTTGTTTAAAAAACCTTTTTAGCACTATCAACCAAATAACGTTCTGGTTTTAGATATGTTTAAACACTAACTTGAATGAGTAAGAAATGAACAGACCGTAGACAAATACAGAGAAAAAACAGACAGATAAAGATGAAAACACAAATAGATAAAGACAAACATAATAATGGATATAAGATACAAATCTGAATCAATATTGATAACTATATTACAGAATTTTGTTCATTAAAGAACAATACAAGGTTTCAATAACCTTCATGTATATTGTGTATTAGTATAATCAAGTAATGCAATAGCATGCGTCTTGGGAGTGATAGCAGTCTGGCGACCAGACAATCATATTAACATAGAGAATAGTATCGAACAATTGATTTAATGATATCTAGGATGACTGCTTCCTGTATATGAGACACCGTGTCGCCGCCAGGTCAGCAGAGAACCAGTTCATCATCAAATATCTCTAATCAGATATACATCGATCTCATACAGATAGAACAATGCTCAACAGTTTGCCAGCTAGAAAAGGCTACATTTGCCATGAAACCATCAAACTAAATTTTCTCATGTAGCTTATTGAACATAATATACAGAATGATTTAACCTCAGCTTAGTGCTAAGACTATGAGCTACGTTTGGTATATTTGGAAATTAAGGTTTGATGATATACTAGTAGTAGTACATGTAGCCCCATTTGACATGTACATTATTTGATATCAAAATTAACTAGTCTGATTAGCTGATGAATATTTGCTAGATCAATGTATGTGCTGAAAGAATTATCTGTCAGATTATAATAGAACATAAGATTTATAGACTATTCTGCTTTAAAAATATTTAATTGTACTTATTTTCATGTATATCGATTTTTGTTCAGTAACAGCTAATGAAGATTTCCAGAAGTAAAAATAAGGTCGCTAATGACTAAGGATGTAGGTAGTCAGCGCCACTTAATGGCTTCAGATAATATTATAATATAATAATAATCTGTGCCTTTTTCTTTTATGCACAGATACTTTTCTGGACATAAACATAATAAACCACTTATTTCAATACTTTTTAAAAGGTTCTTTCCAGTCAGTTGTCCATAACTGGTGTTACAAAAACCATGCTATGTGTAATCTCAGAAAGTCATATAAAATAATCCAAAAAGAGTAGCCTGTATGGATGTAGCGGGTTTTCTCTCGAGACCATGAGTCACAAACGTCGTTTGACACCTAACAGACGCTGGATAAACAATGTGCTAGGCTGTGATTAAACAAGCAATCCTTTCTTTACTGGCGTCAGATGTTATATGCTCTTAAACATAAACTTAATAAACCTATACTTTAAAATGCTTTTCTAACCAGGTGAAGAGATCATTTATTGAAGTAGTTTGTACATGTACATTAACTGTTCGTTATATATTACATGAATTTGAGTATTAGGATTCCCAAACACAAATTAGTTTAGAGGGCAACCAAAATGGCTGATAGTAACAAAATTACAAAAATGTTCACGGTCAGTACCCTGTAAACTTTACCAGTGTCTATCTTAAGTACAAGTACTCAGATAAAATATTTATTATACCAGTTATTACAAAACCAAGCTTGATGTTTGACATAATGACCAATGTCCACCTCATCACTATGTTGTTATCGCCACTATGTTTTTATTATATTGCTCAAAATAACGAACATGGTTTATAATCGTTTCCTTTTGTCCCGATCGTTTAGTCAAATAGTATGTTTTACTAATACAGTTTATATTTGGAATTCCTGAAAAACAAACACCTTCAGCATTTAGCAAGTGAGTCGTTGTAGGACAAACGCCTTTAACGTTGTATCAAGTTATCGCCAAGGTGAAGGTCAATAGTTTAACACAAGCTGTTGTGAAGCACATGATTGTATATGATCAAACCATTGTCTTACAAACAATATTTATTGTTAATATTCCCGCTATTTTCAGGCGCGTGTGCAGAACATGTTGCAGAGTATGGACTAGACAGACGCACCGCAGTGTCATTAATGGAGGGATGTTTGTATTACATTAACAAAATGTTGCTCTGACCCACGAATCCCCACACCACCACCCCCACTGCACACGTGACTGGAAGTTCTTTATTACTAACTATAATAGTGATTAATACACGGGACAAAGTGAAGTATGTGTTGTTATTAATGTTATTATTTATGACGTTTTTAAATGTTTTCCGTTTAAAGACTTTTGTCTTTATGGTGGTGTCTACAAAGGGCGACATTGAATATTGGTATAATGACTCCCCAGCACAAAAATAAACATCGGCTATTGGGGGCCGGTAAAACAGTTACACGGTGCATGCATAAATACACTTGTCATTAGTGTGAGGTGTTTGCATTTTGTTCTTTAATTATGTGTTGTTTTTTTATACTTTGTTTTACATTTTAATATGAATTTAGTTGTTTTATGATATGAGTGATATATTTGCTTAAAGTTTTTGTATTTTAATAATTACATTTTAATATGAATTTAGTTGTTTTATGTATAATATGAGTGATACATTTGCTTAAAGTTTTTGTATTTTAGAAATGACAAACGCCAGTGCACTCACACATTATTACAAACATGTGTTTCTTCTGTTATGCATTTTACGAGGACTGCAACCGGCATTAAGCTAATATGAATTCGAAAAAGTATTACCCCCATCGCCGCCACCCCCCATAAAAACGCAATCCAAAACCTAATTACAATAGTTTAAACACTATATCCTCGATCTCACTTATTTTTGTAGCAGACAACTCTATCGAATGGCGCAAGTGATTACGTGCACATTGTAAGTACATTTGGCGTGACCTCATTAATATTCCAAATCGCGTTTCAGGGTACTCAGTGACAGTTCTTGATGTAATGGTGTGTTTTAGTACGTACACAGTCCATATGTTGAAATACATATTTAGAGTCGTTACCAAAGTCGCCACTGTTGTCAGTCTTTCCACTGACGTAGCAAAAGGCATGAGGGCAATAGCGGCTAACCCATCACACCTTTGGTTTCTCACAATCTTTTATATTTCCCAGTCTTACAATACTTTTAGTGCGTTCTGTGCCGTTGGCTTCATCCTCCCCACACAATATAAAATTCTGGCTACGGTTTTCCAATCATATTAAGTTGTTTTTATCTATATTTCACTCGCAGTTGTTCTTCTTTCTGTTTCTTATGGTCTTCTTCTTATCTTCTATGACAGCAGAAATCAATTTTAGCGCCAGATTTAGTAGTGCTTTTGTATGTTGGAGGCATTCTGATGACATGACAAATCCAGCACCATCTTCGGCGTCTGATCTTTAAAACGGTAGGCTCTGTGAATGTTTGCCTATGGAGGTCTTTACTTTTTGTAATATTGGGCCAGGATCCTAAGGAAATGTCTATTTGAAAAGCCGACTGACTGTCATTCATTTTCAAAGATTCCGCTACAAATATAGTAGAATGCTGAAAACATTGCTTTTAAATAGGCTGTTTTGAAATGATGCTCATATTGACCTTTCTTCATTTTAGTAAGTGTTTGAGTAATTTGGTACATATACTAAACTATGTTAAATTGAAAGGAGACTTTACGACTTTAAATACGTGATATGTTTTATTAGTTTTAAATGTTGTTATCTATGACATCATTAGATGTGAGATACGAACACCTCGAAATGGTATCAGATGTCATGGGAATCTCAGTGTAGTATTGAAATGTATTAACTTTATTAAAACGTCAACTACATAAATGCCACAATTTGTTGTATTACGTACATCCATAAATATACTCGTATATTATATGATGTTATTTGTATACGTGCATATTTGTATTTTCATTTATTACATTTTGATATTATATATTATTTATAATAAACTATGTGTTGTTTTGTTTTTAAAATTTCAATTATGCAATTAATTCTTTAAAATTGAAGAAGAAGAAAGAAATCCCATTTTGCGAACACAGAGCGTTGTTACTAAATTACAATCATTAGTACGGTACGGGTAACAATATAGTGTATTACTAAAAAGGAAGAAGCACTTTGTTCTGAAAATTGGCTTAACTGCGAACGTAAATTAGTACTGCATGGATCGCTAACGTAGATTAAAACAAAACTGTCATGAATTATTAATATCAATAATTAATTTTATTCAATTAGAAACATAGGGTTTTTTATGTGCTGTTTTCCCCATAAAAAAAAGATGACATATACCATAACCTTTAATTTACCAATTATATACAACACGCTGAAACAAGAAATAACCCAGTGGGTTCTGTAATCCATCGTACCTCAAACGGACTTCTAAATTAGGTTTCACGCTCATTAGAAGACTTAAGGCCGTTTCTCGTTGACGGTTCAGCCAATATCTACAGTTCAACCCATTCTTTTAACACGTGTGGACGCAGTTTGAACTAAGAATCGAGGTCGAACTGTCGACGAGAAATCGGTCCTAATACTATAATTCAACTGAAGTACAAGAAAACAAAAACGAGTACGTCTCGTTATGTTTTTGTTGGCTTGTGTTGAACACGTCTAGAGGAATCAAGAAAACATGTGCATGTTTCTCGCGCACTTGTCGTTTTAGTCATGGGAGCAGAACTTGTTTATTAAGCTGGAGAAAATAGAAAAGCTATTTGACCATGTATAAATAGGTCAGCATTTCCCTAAAAACAACACGCATAAAGATGAACTATCATAGTTACAAGTGTCATATTTTACTATTTTTACGTACCGTATTATTCAATCCTTACAAACGTAGCTCCTTAGTAGAACTGTAGGAACGGAGGGGTGGGGCGGGGCAGGTACTTGCTCCACACTTGTGAGCCTTTTTTACATGTTAATGTTAGCCACTGTAACCAAAATCTTATATAGAATTTGTACCCGATCCGTCAGTGCCACCCCTCCCCCACCCCCACCCCCACTCCCAAAGTCGTTTCTACGGGCCTGCAAAGCAACACAATCATACTATTGAGCACTCAAATTATAATGGTGTGCAACCATACATATTCAAAGATTTTCCCCAGAAGAATACGGCCTCCAAGGTCGTACATATGTATACTAGTAGACTGCTTTAATTGATTGAAATTAGTTTTTTTTATTTAATTGATGGTGAACTCTATATTTTAACATAAATATTATTAGGAGGACTGCCACAAATTCATATCAGACACACTTTTAAGTATATGCCTAATGAATTTACGTTTTTCTGCTGGTAAATTTCTTTTATTTATAATTTGCTGTGTATGAAACTGAAGGCAAGCTCTTTTAAATATAATACATTTTAACACAAATACACTTTGGAAGACTGCCACTATATGTTGAATGACAAGTAAAAATGATGTTGAAAACCTTTTGGTTTTTATAAATCTAACAAATTATTTGCTGTCAATAGATATGATGTGGCATATAATATTATCATGTTTGACACCTAAACAATTATTGAATAATCATTTTTGTTCTTTGGGGTTATTCAAATGTCAATATGAGATTAACAAAATATTGTCTGCTGAAACTATAGAAACATCGATTTAGGAATCCATCTGGATTATATTTAATTACGTTATACAGTAATAACCAGAGTATCTCTGCATATATACTACTCAAAACAATTAAAGGGATACATAATATTTTTATTGATATTTTCGAAAGTGCATATAACTTTCTGTTTTAATGCTCATTTATCAACTTACCATCTTCAGTGAGCTTCAGTTGTCCAGTGTTAGGACATCGGACTCTCAAGCTGAAGACTGTGGCTGCAGCCCAAAGTGCTCTAGCGGTGTCGTTAAACAAACAATAATAATAAAATAAAATAACGACTTATCATCTTCAAAAATAGAATGTGATTGGTACACAAATACCAGGTCTGTATTTATTGTGAAACTACATGCTTAACAAGTAATGTACGTATTTCATGAATTAACTGAAACACCAATCGCTTAGCACATGGTGGACTTCTCAATTCGGTTTTAGCTGTTTGAATTGACACCATTTTGCTTTCCACAGAACTATTCAAAACGAGAATTTTACGTGACTTTTTTTGCTTTGATTAAAAAATCATTCACTCTATTTAGTTCATATCCGTCAATATAAGTAATAAAATTTTGTCTGGAAATATAGAAGACACCTTTTAAAAATAATGTATCAATACAAATATGTGGTCCTTTATTTTGTGTAGTATAAAATTAATTTTGATGTGACGTTCTTTTCTTACAATATTTTCAATCCAAAGTTCATATTTGTTGAATAAATAATTATCGTTTTTACGACACGTATTGTGAATGTATAACTTGCAAACCTTTGCAAGGATTTACATGTGTTTTGCCGACTATATTCTACAAATCCTTGCAAAGATTCAGGTCATGAGACCGAGCTGTTTTTAATTCACACAGAGCGTTTCGCTTGCAGGAATCAATGCATTGACTGTCATCAGCAGACTTGGACCGATGCCTAAAAATAAGAAAAAATGTTTTAAAATATAACTAACTGCAGCACTGCATTATATTTGTAATATTACCTAAACTTGGGACAATCCAGCATTTTATTTTAAGTCAGCTTTCATTGTAAATAATTTAATGAATGTATTAGATTGTTGTGGTGTCAATCACAGTGGGTTGTTAGAAGCTCACTAATTAGGTTTAAAGATTTTTTTACGTTAGGTTGTGATTGGAGATCTTAGTTTTAGGAGTAAAAACATTCAAATAAAAAAGGCATTCCATAACAGAAAATATAATTATATTAAAATATTTATTATTACGAAAGTCGTTTAAAACTCCTTAATTCGTGCCTTCAGAGCCATAATAAACAAATATAAGACAGAATATTATCTTTGACAGTTTAATGTTTTGTTATTCAACTGCATGCATTAATGAAGAGGTAACTATATTCCCTGACAATCTGTATGACGAACGTTTTCAAATTGTGTCTCTCCATCTCCACTTAGATGTAATCATTAAATATCAATTTTATTGAAATTGTTTCTTTTGAAAGTCTCCAGCTGAATTATTTGGTAAGATAATAAAATTACAAAGTCTAAGTAATGGGAGTCGATCCTGCTTCATCGATTGACGTATACAGCATTTGACAATCAGCGATTTTATTGCGTTATAGATTTTGTGAAATGTTTACATGAAAGTTGGTTTTGAAGACGTTCCCGATCTTGGCCACTATTGTGGTTTTGTAATTACAAATGTGTAGGTTTAGCTACCATGTTTAAACTGAACTTAATCATGGTTATCTAGTAAGTCTACAGGCCAAATAAGAACCAGTCAATAGTTCTATGGGTAGATCAAACTGCCTGATTGCCCTAAACAAACATGTTCCCCGTGAATTTCTATACCGCGAACAATTTCAGTCAGACAAGTGTTTGTCTTTTGCGACATCTCATCAACTAAGTCATCGGTGACTATCTGTATTGGCGCAAATTAAAATATAAATGGGTCAATGACATGTTATTCACGTCCAAGCAAGTGCATCACAACCGGTATATCAAAGGTCGTGGTGCGTGTTGTACTGTCTGTGGGATAGTAGATATAAGAATTCCTTGTTACTAATTTAAAAAATCTAAAGCTAATGTGTCAAAATTATCAAATGTTTGACATTCAGTAGCCAATGAATAAATGAATGTGCTCTAGTGATGTCGTTAAAGAGAAAAAGTGTGAGTGAAATTAGACATACGCAATTAACTTCGATCGTCCTTACCGGATTGCGTATTTTTACAAGGGCATTGGTTATATTTTGTTTCTTAAAGCTATCTTTGCACAACCTTGAAGTGCTTCCTTAACGCAAGCCTGCAACGAATTATATAAGGTGTTTTTACTTCACCTCATTTAACCCATAGAAATTAAATTAGATAGGTTACCAGTGCAAACGCACCGAAATGCACACAAATAAAATGAGTTAATAACACCAACAAAAAAGTTAGACGTTCATGTGTTATTTATAACCGGAAAATAATATGAAGGTGTGTGTGTTTGTGCGTGCGTGCTTGTTCGTCTCTGTGTGTGTGTGTGTGTGTGTGCGCGCGCGCGCGTAAGTGCGTGTAGATAGTGTGTGTGTGTGTATGTGTGCGTTTTGATGGTGTGCGTTTGGATGGTGTGCGTGTGTGCATGGTGTGTTCATGGTATATGGCTGTGTGTATAGATGGTGTGTGTTGATAGTGTATGTGTGTGTATAGATGCTGTGTGTGCATGTGTGTATGTGTCCGTGTAAGTTGTATGGTGAGGGTGGTGTGCGCCGATGTCTGGATAGTGTATGTGTGTGTGTGGATGGTGTGTGTGTGTGTATATGGTGTGTGTGTGTGGTGTATGTGTGTGTAGATGGTGTATGTGTGTAGATGTGTGTGTGGATGGTGTGTGTGTGTGTAGATGGTGTCTGTCTGTGGATGGTGGATGGTGTGTCCATGGTATATGGCTGTGTGAATGGATGGTGTGTGTTGATAGTGTATGTGTGTGTAGATGTGTGTGCATGGTGAATGTGTGTGTAGTTGGTGTGTGTATGTGTGTAGATAGTGTGTGTGTGTGTGTGGATGGTGTATGTGCGCGCGCGTGTGTATATGGTGTGTGTGTGTGGATGGTGTATGTGTGTGAATGGTGTGTGTGTGTGGATGGCGCGTGTGTGTGTAGATGGTATGTGTGTGTTGGTGTGTGTATATGGTGTGTGTGTGTTGGTGTGTGTAGATGGTGTGTGTGTGTGTTTAGATGGTGTGGGGATAAGGTTTATTCAATTACCAAAGGAAACGGAAGCGATATGGATCATATGTAGCAAATACGTTTAACACTGATTAAATAAGATTGTGTTTCCTTTAAAATGTCATCTGTGGGAAAAAATAATAGTGAGTCCCTGGTTAAAACAGCAAGAACACTTTTCATTCCAAGAATAAATGTTCTTGAGGATCTTATATATCATTTCCACTAGGATTCAATATACCATGACACTGGAAGCAGGAACATATTTTCAAAGTAAAAGAAATGCCTTCAACATTGGAAGTTTCATTCTATTTTTAAATATTTTCTTGAGAGTTGAGTAGGAGTGTGTGGATTGAAAAATATGACTACCTGAACTCTCTAACGTTTTCCCAGATCTAGCTAATCATAATGTGTACATTAGCTAGACAATGAAACATTGGATATGACAGCACTCACTGGGGAAGCCACCCCTGATAACAAACCTTTAGCATTACATTAACACAAATCAATTTTAAAGAGTGAGCACTATCCATGTAGAATGACAATGCGTCATAATTTGGTGGAGTGTCCTTACCTACACTTAGAGACAGTATGTTTGGTAATATAATAAATTTATTTTTCATTCATAGTTACAATGAATTGTTTTTACCATGGTCATATTTATTATATGTATATGTATATAGTTTATTTTATTGTAATTGATTTCTGTACATTGATTTCTTTTAAAATATATTTAATTTAACCATAGTATATCCACCAATAGCCGATATTTATTTTTTGTGCTGGGGGTCGTTAAACAAGCATATAATCAATGATTACATTAACACGTTACAACCTAAAACCTAAACCAACGCATTATCCTTGTTTATTTCCTTGCAACTGGAAGAGTAAGCGAATTGTGTCGTAATGAAATTTCTTCGCAGACATAACTAGGCATCATGCTAGTAAGTACAAAAACCAATCAACTGATATAACATTAATTAGATAGAATAGCAAATAGAACGAACTTGTGAAACGTGTTAAATAACTGTGTGTTATCCTTCATCCTGTAGATAAGATCATTCCAGTTGGCCGGAGAAAGCGACTTAAGCTTGTAAGCTGCCTGAAAGGTATAATAGGACGTCATTATCTGGTCATCTGCTTACACAACCATCAAACTTACGCATAGCAAAATCTATATAACAGAACTTCTATCTGGACAGACAACCCACTCATAAAGACAGCATTTTCAGGACATTTAATAATTGAACACTGTATTAACGGAGTAGCAAGTTAGCGCGGAGCCGTTCATATCAAAGTGTGTAAAGCGGTTTTGTGGTTCATACTTCCATGAACCTCAAACATTATCAAGTTCAATTCTCATAATTCCAAATGTATAATTTTGTCATTAATATAAGTTTTTTCAAATAAAGATCGAACTCTTTTGTCCACCTATTAACTATTTCATTAACGCGAAATTCATACACATCTTTAGGGAAAGCTCTCCTTGATGAGAAGATCGGTTTCTTACATACAAAAATACCGATTCTTCACAATTATTGCATTAAATGTCAATATCAGCCAGGC
>JAULBS010143133.1:0-12601 GCA_032355785.1 Symmetromphalus regularis | reverse complement strand
TTTAGACTGTTGTATTGGTGCATGAATCATGCGTATTAAAATGAATATGTCAGATTACTTGCTTTATTATGTTTGGATATAATTGTGGAAAAAGCCTAACCGGATAGTAAGACCACCCCGCTATTACGACCAATTTTAATAAGTCCCACTGGTGGTCGTAATAGCATAGTTTCACTGTACCATCATTATAACTGAGGCACTTATAGATGTTAATTTATAGTAAAAAATACATAGGATACATACCACAACCGTCTTCATCAGTATGATCACCACATTCGTTATCTCCATCACACACAAACCGTCGAGAGATGCAATGACCATTGACACATGTAAATTCATCATCCTTACAGGTCATAAGACTCTCTGTTGAAAAAAAGTATTATTTAGTTAATGTATGATACAATACTATTCTATATCAATACAAAGTCAGCTGTCAAAGTTGGATGACTATTAATACAAAAAAGAAAATGTTTATGGTGAATTGAAACTAGTGCTAACGAAAATAAAAACAAACGTAATAAACTGGACCCATAGCAGGAGAAACAAGAAGCAAGTAATAGCAAATATTTAATATTTTCTCATGATCTAAAGCAAACTTGAAATGCAGAAGACAAGAAAGATAAATCAGTTATCCAAGACACCATGTACAATTTGAGCTCACACATTATCAAACTTATGAATTAAATGATGTTCTTTGGACATGAAACCATCTAAACAGAATTCTGTCAGACATGTCAAATTTGTTAGCACAGCATACTGTATTAATATTACAAAACACTCACTGCATATTTTACTATCCTCATCATCTTTGTCAGCACAGTCTGGACTACCATCGCATACCCACGATGGTGGAAGACAAACACCATTCTTGCAAGAAAAATGTTTGTCAGGGCAAACTTTTTTACCTGTTAATAAAAAAAAAGTATACATGTATGTATTATACTTACAGAACTGTCACAAAAATTCTCAATGTAGTGGTCAATTTGTCATAAATGCATTGGAAAATATTAATGATAGACCTGTTGGATTTTTTTCTGTTGGAATTCAACATTTGTTTGGCATATTTTGAAAACACCTATGGATTATATTCCACTACACTTTAAAAATAGTTGCAGATCCCTGGCTAAAACAAACAATTTTTTTTGCTACAATCAGGGATGAGAATGGTAAATAATAATAACAGCTGAATTTTTTGCTTAATGAAAACAGAGGCCGAAGAACATATATTTCATGGAAAACAAACAAGAATGCACACTTCTTTTCTGTAGCCATGACCAGCAAAACATTTCTAATGTCTTTACCAATCTGTTTGACTAGTGCTTTATCTTTTAGACGTATAAATTTTATGATGTTTAAAATGTATTGATTTTCCCCACTGTCATATGCTCAACCAACTTCGGACTTGCAATTCAAAGTAGAAATAAATCACTATTGTTTATTGGTTGCTTGGTCAACAATCAACCAATTAACTTTCAAATCCATTTTGCATAGAAATCCTTGTTTCTTAATGCTGTTAAAAAGCATTGGCTCACTGTAATTACTTCAGCCAATAGCAATTGTGTTTTCTTAGTCGCCTGAGACTTGTTTTCACTGCTTAGAAGAGAAACAGGACAAAAAAGGACCATGAAAATTATCTCATCACATTTAGGCAATTCACAAGATCAATCCTGGGGAAGATAAAATCTGTGGAGATCTGTGGAAAATTCTAATCCCTGTACAATGCCTGTAGTGATTTTATCAAGCTTAGTAAATATCTTCTATTATCCTAAGCCAAACTTACTACAATCTGTAGGATTCTCATCTGAGCCATCTTTACAATCTGGTTCTGTGTCACAGTGCCAGCGCATGGGAATACATTTATGATCTTTCACACATGTGAATTCCTCCTGAGCACAAGTTACAGAAGCTGAAAAGAACAGATTATCATGGTTAAAATACCGTTTAAGAGATTTATGCAGGGATTAACATTGCAATTAGATAGCAGCAAATGTTACCATAATTTTACATCTAGGCATAGAAAAATTGCTGTCGCAATGTGCAACTTAACTTTTAACATTACAACAATATTATTTAATGTTTCCTTTAAATATCACACCACACATAACCAAAGGCAACCCATAGCATCTATACCGATTCTCATCAGTACTACTACACAATAATTAGAACCAAATTCGGTAATTTTTTAAAATGATAAAACTTTTGAGGGGTTGACGTGTGATTATTAAATTCTAACTAACACAAACATCTTATAATATCTTTCCATTAAGTGAAAATCATTTCACATGACTGTAATGTTTAGTGCAAATATTTGGGTTTATAATAGTTAACTGGTACTCCAACACATCAGTTTTGAGAATATGGCTATTATACACTTAAAAAGCAAACTGTGTGTGTGTGATATATAAAACATTTTATTTAATAATTTAATTATATTAATAAATAATGTAATCTTATGAATCTACTTGACAATCATAATAAATATTAGCAATACAATATAAAACTGGCAATATTTTTACACTTGTATTAGTCGAAACATGCACTCATAAATATTTTTGTGCATTTTGTTTTTATAACTTTAGTTACACAGTGCACTTACATGCAGCTCAATGTCAATAATGAGGCCAGCTATGGGCCTCCTGCTTTAACTATCTACCTGGAAAGTCAGTTAGGGACCATTGGTAATTAACCCTTTGCTTTGCAGGCAGTGGATTACTTTAACCTTTAATATGGTCAAGATTCTTTTTCCACATAAACATCATAGGATAAGACGAAGGTATATTTGATTTACCTACATTTAATGAATATTTGCTAGGGGAATTTAAAAAAAAGTACAGCTAGAAAATTTAGCTGTCTTAATGTTTTTGGGTGGGGTTTTTTAAAAGATTTTAATACTAATATAGTGTAATATCAAAAAACTCTATTAATATAATACATTTTAAAAAATGTCCCTTTTGTACCCCCCCACCCCCCCAAAAAAATGCCAGATTTTAATAAAATATAAATTAAGCACATTAAACAACAATATTGAAATATTTTGCTTATTATTTTACCAAAAATACAATTGACTGTATAATGCAACTGAAGGCATTTATTAGAAAGGTCATAAAGATTTTATAAAATAACCTTAAGTATTACGTCATTACATACTAGACAGAAGGAAGTTATTACTCTCTGAGACGACCCCTAAAAGCATGGGAAATATTTGACCCATTGACGTCAAGTATGCGGGAGGCGCGAGAGTTTGCTAGATTTTCATTGGACAATACAAACCAGCAGAGCTCAGGCCAGATTTTTCAACCAATCGACGCGCGTGACCTAAGGTCGACGCACCCTGTGAACACAAGACAGAATATCGAGGTGTCGAGTGTACCAACAACTGAAACATAAACATAAGTAAATGCCACGCCTACCTACCCAACTTATGTTTTAAAATAATAGCCAAACTTATTTTTCCTACCGTCTAAACACCCAGCACTAATTATTTAGCCATTTAGAACTCAAAAACTACGAAACACGCATTAAGCTACAGGTATGGAACAATGATAGTAAGACCAACTCAAAAGACCTATAAAACGTGTTTTACAATTAAAAAAATATTGCTATGTTACGCGAACTCCTTCATTAATCATTTATTAATACTTACGACAATTTTCTTCATCGGAATTATCCCCGCAGTCGTCGTCTTCATCGCATTTCCATCCTAATATAATGCACTTCCCGTTATTACATTGAAACTGCGTACTAGGACAAGTTTGATTTTGACCTGCAATGTCAAATATAATTAATTAAAAATTAAAATTTTAGTCGCAAACATTTATACTTTGTCAATTTAACATCGAAATTAAGAAATAAAATCTTAAAGGAAAATTGGAAGTTAGTTGGAGCGTAAAACATAAACGAGTCGAGCGTTACACACGTTACTCACCGAACACGTTGTCCGCTAGTAGAAAAAGAATCAGTTGTATCACTAAAATAAGAGAATCGGTCCTCCCAAACAAGATCTTCATACTTCAGTCACCTCAAATAGATATGTGGTAGTAATTTAAAAACAGTAAGTCAAAAATCTAGAAGTTCTTTTGCAAAAATAAAGGCTACCACAGAACAACAGCCGGCTTCGTCCCAATGACAGACAACACGAGCTGGGGTGTCTCGAAACAGTCTCGGCTCTTCTAATTGGTGTGGTTTATCCCTCGTATTATTTCTTTTCTCTTAATCAACGTTCGTTTACGCTTATGGAGAATATTAAAACTCAGCTTGGTCTAAGATGTTTTATAACATCTACGCGTGTCCAACGATCTGTCTTTCGCGGCTCTACTGGCGAGAAATGGCTGTGTTCAGTTGGTATTCGTCACTAGGCTTGCGCATACGCTACATGTATATTAATCAACTAGAACGATCACGCCATATGACACGGTGACCTTTTAGGCTCAGTCCATGTGGAAAATATATTAGTTTAGGATTAATAATGCATGTAACGTGCAATGGTTGTTGAATGATTGATAGCTATAATTCCATATTGCGTCAGGGTATACTTTGTGTATTCAACAATATATTTTCCTAGGTTCTAAGCCACACAAATAAATAAATAAATATACGTCATACTTAAGTCAGACCTTTCTTTTCATTCATAAAATTTCAACGTGACAACCAATTTTATGTTCGTAGTAACCCAGATGCGGATGTGTAAATATTAAGATTTTATGTGGTAAAAGAATGGTATTGATTGATAAATGTATTTAATTAAAAGTTTAAACTTGTGAATAGTCATATTTGTATTGATTAATTTTATCTCTAAAAGGGTCGCCTATAAATGATTTTAATGAGACTTGTCAATATATCTGATGACCCTCCTACGCATTTTAATAACACCTCTATCTCACTCGTCTAGACACTGATATTCAGGACCAGTTTATGAGGGGAAGTGGTGACCAACTTAAAAAGTTATTTTATACTGAAAATAACGTTTTGATAAATGACCCGCCAGCTGTGATCCTGATGAGGATGGGAATTATACAAGTTAATACATCAGTGGTGGATCTAGAGCCACAGCCCCACCCACCCCCTAAATTTTGCGATTTTAAAAACCATATTAATATTTTTAATAAATTAACGCTGCTTTAGGCCCATCCCCCCCCCCCAATGGATTTTCTAGATCCGTCACCGTAGGGCCTACATTGTGTTGGTATCTCACAATCCGTCACCGTAGGGCCTACATTGTGTTAGTGCGATGGGTGCGCACGCACCCCCTAAATCTGTCGAGGTCCGTAAATGCAAATTTGGATTGACGCTAATTTACTAGAATAACGTTAAATACGAAAATAAAACACCCGGGCCTTCACAAACGCACCCCCCATAAGAAAATCCTGCGTACTGGCCTGTATCCTAAATATATAAAATACTAACGTACTTAAAAGAATTGTATTACTAGTATAGAGTTTTTGTATCTATATAATTTTATTCTCCCTTATTCAGAGCCAGCGAAAGAATTGTTAGCTTTCTGCTGAAGACAAATGGACGAAACTCCAATAACGAGTGTGTTTGTTATATAATAAAGGAGTGGGATATAGCTCAAACGGTAGGGTATCCGTCTGTGAAGCTGTCGATCGTCCGATCGATCCTTATCAGTGGACATATTTGCAATTTGAGCTATCTTCCGTTCCAAATAATGGTCCACAATTGGTTCATTAAAGAGTGTGGTATGTGCTGTCCTGTCTGTGGGCCAGTGTATATAAAAGACCCCTGGCTGCTTATCGGACAGAGTAGCCTATGCGGCGGTAGCAGGTTCCTCTAAAAATGTAACATAATGATTGACGTCCAATAGCCGACGATGAGATTAAAAAAATCAGTGTGTTCTAGAGGCGTCGTTAAATAAAACAAACTTTATTTTTACTTTTTTTTTTTTTTTGTTAAGTAAAACAAACTAAATTTTTTGTTATATAATAAAGTCTATATAATTATGTCTGTGCTAAAATAATTATTTTGATTTCCACAACCCTACTCCCCGATCATATTTGGTTACATTTTCACAAATTCTAAACATTGTTTTCTATTTTGAAAGCGGTCTATGGATTATGCATTGTCATGGTATACTAAACGAGTAAACGTAATATTAGGATATGTTTTATACCTATGCTTGAATGCATGTGAATGTTGTAAAGAGTTTGAGGGAATACTCATGTTTGTGCATGTAGGCCTACTCAAGAATGTGTCTTCGAGTACAAAGTACAAATACTGTTGAAACAGGGGCGGATGCAGTATTTCAGAAGGGGGGTTCTAATGTAACGGGTGAAAATGGTTAACTTTTACGTCCTTCCACTCGCAAAATATATATAAAATATTTTAAAATACGAGAAAAGTGGTGGTCTGAATCCCCTGGACACCCCACTTGATCCGCTACTGTGAAATCTCTATTATATATGAAAGGAGTCCTCGTTGAACCATGTGGGCATCATAACAATATAAAAATAAAGGAAAGGAAGATTTATTTACATCATCCCAACATATTGTTTACGGCCAAGAAAACACACGAGGGCTTGTAAATGCGTAAGTTGTTTAAAAAAGCAATTATAAGATGGTAAGTACCATATAAATATATAACTCTAAAACTTTAATAATTTAAACATCCAATTATTATTATTATTAATCTAGCATTTTATTACAAGATAAAATACTAGTAAGTTAATACTATAATAGTCTAACTGAAGTACTTAAATTTTAATTAAAGTGTACGTCAGTCAAGTTTGTTATCTCTACTCAGTAAAATAATTATGTAATTATATATATGTTTACCCTTACATTCATATATATCCAGGCCAGAACAGAGAGGAGAGGCGTGGGGCCAAGTGGGCCAGTTGGCATAGGCCTACGATTTTGAAGGGGCTTACTCCCATTAGTAAAGGCGAAGGTGGACCCTTAGTCCTTTGGTAAATACTATTGATATTGTAAACAGAATAAAGGGGATCCTAAGAACATCATATACACTACATGTACACGTAATAGTATATACCCATACATAAATCATATATTCATGCACTAGTTTTTAACACTGATTACAAAAAAACTTAATTAGCAGTTTGAAATGGTGCCTATATTTCCCATTTGGCCCAGGCATACACACTGGTGATGTGTTTCTTATCATCGACCCACCCACTTTCCATTTATTAGTGAAACATGAATGAACTCAACATTTGACCAAACCGGTTTCATCCGGGTAGAGCAACTTAACAATCAAACGGACTTGTAGTGAACCAGTAGATTTGGCTGTTGCTGCCAACACCCCCTTTTTGTCAAGGTCAAATACAGGTTTGTGAAAAACGAATTCTTATATGTTGTGAAAACCGAATGCTTTTAATAATAATAATAATAACAGTAGCGGATCCGGGTGAGGGTCAAAAAGGTCAGGATCTCCCCTCCTCTTTCTTCGATTTTTTAAAAACCATTTTCCGAGTGAAAGGACGTGAAAATTAACAATTTTTTCCCCATTTCTATTCACTCATCACTTTTGACCCCCCTTTTCAGAAATGTACATTTGGATCTCCCTTTCAGAAATCCCGACTCCGCGCCTGTATAATAACCGTTACACTGTAAAGTTTGTTTTATTTAACGACGCCTGTAGAGCACATTGATTTTAATCTTATCATCGTCATTTTTATTATTATTGGACGTCAATCATATGGTCATTCTGACATATTTATTTAGAGGAAACCCGCACACAGGGTACTCTTTCCGATAAATAGCAAGGGGTCTTTTATATGCACTCTCCCACAGACAGGACAGCACATACCATGGCCCTTAATGAATCAGTTGTTGACCACTGTTTGGAACGGAAAATAGCCCCCAAAACAGTTAAACTGATTTTCTTATCTTATTCTAATATTTATTAAACTATATAATAGCACACAACATAATTATTATTTTAATGTTAATTGTACTGAACATTACACAACGCAGTGTATTTTTTTATGTGTATTACATTAAATTAGTACCTGTACACAACATAATAAACAGTAGGGGAAATATGGTGGGGTAGGGTTTAAACATTAAAACAAATAAAATAATAATAATAATAATAATAATACCACCAACCAATAACAGGTGATCTGTCGGCCATGATAACTATGTTGCTTAATCAGTTATTTTGAAAAAAAGACAAATAATAATAATAATAATAATAATTAATAAAACACTAAAAAAAACATTCAGTATATTAAAATTTAGCTCTTTCAAAATATGTGGGTACTCCCATCGAGAAATCCTAGTCCAAGTTCCTGAATGATCCGAACGAAAATTTAGAAGATGCACCTCAAAATAATGAATGTTAAATTCGAATGAATTAGTACATTAAAATTAATTAAAATTCAAAATTTAATAAATGATAAAATATCGTTGCTACTTTGTGCAGACTGCCTCAGATATTCACTGTTCCAAGTTTGAGAACGATCTAATCAAAACTCTTGGAGATGTCAACTACAATTCAGATACAGAAGTGATACATTATTTGCAAGAATTGTACCAGACCAAACAGACAGACAAGTAAATCAGCCAATCGTCCGCTCTGTGACACTCTTCTAATCCTAAAAATAGAGTTCTTCGGGTTGGTCCAAGTTGCGCAGACATCAGGGAAGTTCTTTCGCACAGCAGCCACAGTTATGAGCAAGTGAGATATTACATGTTTCCGCGTAAATAAAATGAAGTGAGTCTTATGAAACCTGCATTGCTTGGTTTATCGGTATGGTAGTTACGAACTTTTGGAACAGCTACAGCTATAATAAGCATCAGAATGCCGGAGGAAAAAGATAGCTGGGGACAATAATCTCAGGCGTAACCAGAGTCAGAGAGGGAAATATCAGTATCACGAGGAAAAAAACCCTGCGGTAATTCCAGACGAGGCAAGCACCTCGTTTGCCTGATGCTGGCTACGCTAGAGATAATAATTATATTTGTAAAGGGTATAACATTTTAAAATAATAGTTATAGATGTAGTCCTACATCAAATGATACAAAAAAAAAAAAAAAAAAAAAAAAACCCCACTGCGAATTTTGATATTTGTTTTGGTCTCATCTCAAAAAAAAATCAAATTGAATTTTTTTAAAAACTTTTTTTGAAAATTTAATGACGCCGCTAATCATATGGTCATTCTGAAATATTTATTTAGAGAAAACCGCTGCCGTCACATTGGCTACACTTTCCGATAAGCAGCAAGGGATCTTTTATATCAAGGGGAAAATCCGTTCCTGAAATGTGTGTGTGTGTGGGGGGGGGACACACCCTTGTCCGCTGCCCCCTCCATCCCCCCACCATTATAGACCACTTGTGTACTTCGGTATATTTGCGCTAAGATGACATGGTTAAGTTTTACATTGATACAATAGAGAAATACAGGTAAAGATTTTTATCTAGGCATTTTAATTTCACAGATATTTTAAGTTTTTCTAAGCAAAAAGTGTGGGGGGATAATTACATAGGGGTCCGCCCGGTCCAAAAAGGGAGAGGAACGTGCCCCCCCCCCCCCCGGGATTTACGCCCATGTTTTATATACACCGTCCCACAAACAGGACAATACATACAACAGGCTTTGATGAACCAATTGTGGACCACTGGTTGGAACGGAAAAAGGCTCAAACTGCAAATGGGTCCATTGAGAAGGATCGATCTGACGACCGACCGGTTCACAGGCGGACACGCTATCGTTTGAGCTACATCCCCCCTCCCTTGTTTTGGTCTCCGTGCACAAGCATCCAATCTACTTTGAAATTTCCACATACAAAACAAAATAACCGATTATAATTTTATAAAACAATTTTAAAGCTGCAATCTATAAAATATTTTATATTTCGAACCATTTGGAGTTTAGGTTTGTTTTGTACTCATAACGCGCCATTCATCTGCAGCCCCCCAAATTTTGCGATTAAAAAAAAATCTATTATACATTTTTTTGACCATTATTTGTTTTTAACGTTAATGAATCCGAGGATTCCTTTGCCCCCCCTCCCCCCCCACTCCCCCCGATTTCTGGATCCGCCACTTTTCTCTCTTATCTACATCACATATAAATGCACATTAATTAAGTAGTCCCTTTTTTAAGATGAAACGTTCCCTACCGTTTCATCCGTTTTAAAATAAAATGGCTGCGAAATTACAAAGTTGCGTATGGGAAATCGACGATATCCGTATATAGACGGGACTATAACATTTATTAAAGCTGCAGCTGTGTTTCTGTTATACAGTAGTAGACAAAGTCATAAGATAGGAAAGAGATATTGCAGATTTACTAAACAAAATATATATAGATTAAAAGCACTTCCACAAATCAGCAATAAATCATTATAAATAATGGAAAATAATGAATTAAATTGAAATTGAAACACAGTTCATTTACATTTCTCTTATGTATTATTTTCATTGGTAATTTCATCATGATATATTATAGTAAAAAATAATAACAATAAAAAAAAAATGCATTCGTATTACAATTGTGACTCACCTTTACTGGGTTTAATAGAACATTTGTATTTCTCTCAGGTCGTTCAGCAATGGCATATGAGGACAAAACATATAAAATAGAAATACATATGCAACAAAATGATTTACAACACCATTACGTGTTTAGGTTTTTGCAGTTGTTTAATATACTATACATTCGAAAGTCGCTTTCGCGCTGAACACAAACGGTACTAGCCTACGTATTCTATGTTTTTCTTTTGAGTTCTGCTCAACAAATATTGTTTTTGCATTCATAGTACCTATACACTCTTCTTAAACAGAAGAGATATTTTTGTTGTTTTTATTTTTTAGATAATTATAATATGTTTTGCGTTAAAATCAGACGTGCCCAAGCATTTTTACTGAATTTAAACTTGTGTTTTTTTCAAATCGGTGCATTTCAACGCAAACGAAGCCGGATGTAGCTTCTCGGTTATTTACAGACAGATATAATAAATTTATTTACAGACAGATATAATAAATCTATATCTAATTGTCTTTCAGAGTGTGTGTCAATACAGAGTAGTGGATCCAGAGAGGTCTTTTTACATTTTCCGAGTGGAAGGACGTGAAAATTAACCATCACCCATCACATTTGGACTGCCACCCCCACACCTTAGGTGTTCTTGACAAAATATTTTGGGTGTGCTCGAAGTAAAAAGGTAAATCTGAATGAACACAGTAGATGCCGATGTAGGGGTCCTCGGAGATTTGTAAAATTTCCCAAGGAGTCCGCGGGTAGAAAAAGGTTGGGTACCACTGGTTTAGAAGAAGATGCACATCACATGAACATTTGAGGAATCGTGATTTCCAGGTAAAAGAAATATTGCTAAAATGTTGCAAATAATTATATTTTGACAGGAAATTGTAACCGTTTGTAAACATGTCCTTATATTGGGATGTTTGTAAATATTTTTTAGCCAATACTAGCTCTTTGACGTAGCTGAGCCGTGACCACCCGCTTCCAAGTAACTCTTAGGTACAAACACGTTATTTCCTTCAAAGGGAGTCCCATTTCATGTGTAGGTGGTAACAACTACACCCACATAATATTTGTGATACAGAGCAGAAATTAGGGGATAACATTTACTGTCGTCTGCTTCCAGCATAATAATTTTGTTGGCGGGATTTAGATCAGTCAAGATGTGACACTTGAGATGTGAGTGGTCGTAGGATCAGTCTACCCGAACAGTAGACATACTTATACTGTGTAACATATAATTAGTTATACCTATTCCGGTTTCATGGACTTCACAAGCTGTCTGACTCACGGCTGGTAGGTACTGGGATCAAATCTTATTCGAGACATAGGATGCTTAATCTCGAAATCATCACCAACTCAGAGTTTATGAAAAGTCGTTGTATGTGCTGTCCTATCTGAGGGAATATACCCATACAAGATCCCTTGCTATCAATCGGAAAGAGTAGTCAATGTGGGGTAACATCTATCCTTTAAAGACCATGAGTAGTCAGTGGCGGATCCAGAAAATCCATTTGGGGAGCGGAGGGCAATAATATGATGCCGATTCCTCGGATTCTTTAATGTTAATAATAATAACAATAATATTAATAATAACAATACATTTTTTTAAATGTTGTTTATATCGCAAAATTTAGGGTCCCCACTGGATCCGCCACTGATAGAAAAACATGTCTGACACCTAATAAAGAATCTGTTAGGGTGTCCTTTTCTTTTCAGTTTGGCTATTTATTATAAGTTTTCATTTCCGGTCATCAAAACATTTCATCATGTGTTTTTCGAAACTTTGTTTCTTTTGTTTGTTTGTTTTCTTTTCTTTTGTTTGTTTGTTTTGTTTGTTTGTTTGTTTCTTTCTTACTTTCTCTTTCTTTCTTTTTTTTCTTTTCTTTTTCTTTGTGTATGTTTGTTTGTGCATGTTTATATGTATGTGTTTAGAATGTGTAGGTTAACATAAAATTTCAAAAACTAAATTAAAAAAAAATACAAATCAAATGTGAATAATTATGTTGAAACTTTTTGATAACCTAAAGTATCCGTAAGTAATGAAATCAAAACGGGAGCGGGATGTAGCTCAAACGGTAGCGTGTCTGCCTGTGAACCGGTCGGTCGTCGGATCGATCCTTCTCAGTGGACCCATT
>JAULBS010143122.1:0-12601 GCA_032355785.1 Symmetromphalus regularis | reverse complement strand
TGGTTTAATTTGGATTATTTTCTTTTTTCAACACGAACTGTAATACAAATATAATAATGTTTCCATTCATAGAAATGTGATTTCTTGCGAACAAAGACGTAATAACAATTAACTTATTCAGTGGAAAGAGCTGCTATTATACGGCCATTACGAGTTTCGCTTGTTCTGACGTGACGTCATGCAGTACGACTATATTCTTACAAGAAGAAGTTCCATTTCTTACTTTTGTACACGGAAAACGCATTTTTAAGTACAAAGACATTTTTGTTTACATTTTGATATATTTTTAACTAATATCTTGTAAATACATTAATCCATTTTATATGGAACACTGTACACTTCAGTATCCCTTTAAGTTATATAATTACTCTACAGTATGTACCTGAGTTAATGTATGATATATGAGATTTCAGTTTCTTCTCATCACAAAATATGTTCATACCAAATTGTATGTTATTGTTCTTACCTGAAAAATATGCAGGGACACAGGTCATTTTAAAAAATATTTATTTTTATTCGTTTCTTCTTTGTATGACCATATTCGTCAAACTATGTTTTTCTACAATAGAGGTTGCGATATTAAAACTATGTTATAGGGAAATAAGACTTACTCTTCTGATTTGAATTTTAATATAGTTCAATCAGTACATAATTTCATCATCCTGTCAAAGCGATTTACTACATAAGTTATACATCGTAAATTATATTGCTATTATTCCAACCAATTTTTTTACTATTATTCCAACCGAGTTTTTTAACCTGATTTAAACATGTACCATATGTTTTCATTACCGTATTCCAACACTTTATTGATATTTTGTATAGTGGCTTATTTAATTATATATTTTTGTATTTATGCTCACGTTTAACATTTATTTATGAAATGTTATCTTGTGGAGAGGCATCATATACATGTTGCCTGTTTGCCAATCCACTTCATATACTGAATTAAAAAAAAAAAAAATTAAAAAAAAATTAAGATTTGAACCAAAGAGTTATTTCAGCATGCCTTCACTAAAGTGAGGGAATACTTATGTGAAGTTAAAAATATTTTCATAATAACATGAATCATAGTATTACATGCTTTGGGATCGACAGTGCTGGATTTATCAGAGGGAAAAGGGGGCAATTGCCCTGGGCCCCACTGCCAGAGTGGCCCCCAGACTAAGGACTTGCTTTATTAAAAAAATGTAATAATTATAAAATTAGTTCTATTCATACATTTTAGTTTTTTTTTTTATTTGTCATATAATTTAATTTCTATGTAGAGAGGGGCCCCCGAACCTGAAGAACCCCCGGCCTCCCAAAGTCTAAATCCGGCACTGAGCATCGACACAAGATAATGCGATGTTCATGTACATTATGTGAGAAGAACTAATATCAGACTTACTTTCAGGCCACTCTTTGGTTTATTTCATGACACTTTTTTATAATGTGTAATGTCTTCATAATGAAAATATTGACACCCAGGGTTTCAGCTGTCATTTGCCAATTTGCCAAATATGAATTAAAATAGAATTTAGCAAATGGACCAGTTTATGAAATCACCAAACTGCTGATTAGAAAATAGCGTGTCACTTTCGATCTGCCACTGTTTTGACTCTCTAGTTGTTACTTGTGTAATTCCCACCTTTACTGGTCAGCAAACAATCTAAATACTACATGTACTTGCTGCGTCTGCACATTTTTATGTGCACATACACAGTTCATTCAGACAAAACTGGAAGAGTTTGAACTCAGTAGTTTTTTTGCCAGTCGAAATAACTTGACCTTTTCTGTTACTTAAATTCATTTGGAACACTTTGGATGATTTCGTCTCTGGCAATAAGGTAATCTGTAATTTTTTTTTAAATTTATTTCACTAACTGAAACTGAATTTGGCTACAGAATTTCTGACCTAATTAGCCAATTTGTTAATTATTTTTACGGTCCAGCTTAAACCCTAAGCATCTACATAAAGTTAAATCTGTTTTGCTTGTATTGTAGGCGAATTCGCTCCCGTCGTTTTAGTGTCCCAAACAGGCTAGCGTTTGATGCCTACAAGAAGAAGAAGGGTATGCTGTAAGTTGTTTTCATGTATTTTTTCTTACCATTTTTCTCTGTGATGTGCATGTTTGTAAGTAGTTCAACTTTTAAATAGGATTAGAAACAGAGATAATTTTCGATAGTTGCAAATACATCTTGAAGAAAATTTCAAATATTTATTCCTCTAAGACAGTCATTCCCAAAGTGGGTGGTACCACACCCCTGGGGGTGGTGGGAAGATCCATGGGGGTGGTGAGGAATAGGGAGGGCAGTAGTGGGGGCATCAAAACCAAGTAATAGATTTTTTTTTTTACAAAATCTATATATCAAAATCTAAGCCACGGACATTTAAGGAACATATATGTTTTACAAATAATAGAATTTACATAAGAGTTATATACGAAAGCATGGTTTTATTTTATTTAATGGTCCAAAGTCGGAGTGAAAAGTCCGAACCTAATAGTAATACTAAGAAAGAGGTGTGTCTTCAGTTGTGTGTGTTGTAGGAGGATCACTAGGGTTGTTGCCTGGGAGCCAGGGGTGATAATGTTTGGAAACCACTGCTCTAAGACACTCCATACCATAACTGTTTCCATATGGGTAGAGGACAGGTCTTGGTGGGAATGGTGAAAATGCTATTTATCTCAAAGTTATGAATATTATTGCATTATATTTTAGGCCAAATGATGATGAACGGGAGTGGGTACGAGACATTTGGAATGAATGGTTTGATGAAGTTTACCCGCCGACTCCATCTACTTCTGAGGACGAAGCAATGGATATTGAAGAAGAGTCATTTCGTCAGAGATCTAGCATCGCCACAGTTAAAGAAGAAAAGCCAATTATAAAGTTCGCATTTATTTGTTTCCTTTTTTTACTGAATTAATTGTTGTGCGTTGAAGCACAGTGATAGTGAAAAGATGTATTACTTGGTTAGAAAGGAAACCGTTAGTTTGTTACTGGATACTAAACATTTTCAGTGCATTATAAACAAACAAGTTGAAACCTTTAGAACCAGAAGCAGGCATGAACACAGGATGATGGTTAATTTTCATGTCCTTCCACTCGGAAAAGGTAAAATATATATATATATATTTTTTTAAACATGAAAAGGGGGTCCGAACACCTGGAGCCCCTGGATCCGCTACTGATATGTTGGTTTTTGTTTACTTTGTATATAAATGTGAACTTCTATTGTTACATACATATGAAAGATTAAAATTTTGATTGTTTTTTAACAATAAACTTAAATAAAAAAATGTTTTGTTTACTTTGAAATGTTTGACCAAATTATTGCAGGTTTAAATCATGATTTTTTGTTTGTTTGTTTGTTCAATGACGCTAATAGAGCACATTGATTTGTTAATCATCGTCTATTGGATGTCAAACATTTGGTAATTTTGACACATCAAGTGTGAGCCAGCCTCAATGGGTTTTGAACCACTGTCATCAGGTTGATAGTCCAATGTTTTATCACTGGACCCTTGAGACTCACCCTCATAAAATAAATTAATTTTCACTGAACAACAAAAGAACTATGTAACGTTATTGTGTATAATTTGTGATATCTCTTGCAGGAAAGATTCAATCAACAGTATGTTCACTGATGATATTGAATCTCTAGAGCCAATTCCAGTTTCTGAAGAAAATGCTGAAATATTAGAAGTATGTACCTATCTTTCTTTCTTCTACCTTCTACTTTGCTGACAGATGTTTTTGCTAGTGAGGGTATGGTGGAATTGTTTAGGTTCCATCCACAACTTGTTGTAAAAAAATTTTATCAAACTGGTTTTTACGATAAATGTATTTTTCAATCTTTATGGATTCACTTTGTTTTATTTACCATTTTTCATTTATTTTGTTTATTTTGAGTTTTTCCATAGTTATAGTTAGTATATTTTTATTATATCATACTGCATCCTCACAATGTCAGGGGACACTCCGGTCACTCCGAGTCCTTTTGGACCCATGACCAATATAGTTGACAAAAACCTGGGCTGAGAAAACGTATTTTTATTGGAAGCGTCGTAGCAGGAGACGATTTTGAAGCATCTAATCACAATTCGGTTTTCAGTGCATCGGCCTTCACCTTATCGATGTAAATAATGGATCACGGAAGAGAGGTAAACATGAATGGGAGTACAGGGGTTATCAATTTGGAAGTACGTCAGTTTCAAAAGTACCGTAATACCAAATAAAAGGTAATGCAAAATAGTGACAGTTGCCTTCTTTGTATTCAAAGATAGTTTCACAGTGAAAAAGCAACTTCATGAAGTGTTGGGGAATTTTACGCAAGAAAATGACAGTTGCCGATTTGGCTTATAAAACGAGCGATCTGATTGGATAATATTTTAAAGTATGATATCACCAAACATGTTTTCGTATAGATGGCACAGTAAGCAGCCCGAGTTTTTATGAGCTATGTTTGTCAGGGGTCCAAACGGACTTGGAATGAGTGGAGTGACCCCTGACATTGTGAGGATGATCATACTATGGATCACCTTTATAGAGTGACCCCCAATAGCCAATATTTGTTTTTTGTGCTGGGGGGTCATTAAGCCAACATTCATTCATATCTTTGTTCTGTTAAGTCATATTTCTTATTGTTATCAACATTTCTGTATATTGCAATCTTTTATTTTACATTATTTGTAGAATGTAATTGTATTGAATGTGTCATAATTTTTGCACCTCACGAAAGATTTTCACCTAATAACTGTCCTTCCCTTAATAAACAAAGTATTTATTATTATATTTGTTGAATTCTCTGACAGATTCTACGAGAAGAAATTGACAAGCTAACTAACGAAATGGAACAAAACGATAAACCTGTGGCCTTTGACCTGTGTAGAAGAGGAGGGCTTTACAGAAAGGTGCAGAAATGGTTTTGTAATTGTTCTCTATAATTGTTCATTGATAACCAAGATATAAATTTAATTGCTTAAGTTGAATAAGATGATAAAGATACACAACCATTGATCTAGTTATTACATGAGATTGTTTACATTATTAAACAAATTAATTTTATAACTTTATTCAATTTATAATTGTGAAATAACTTTATTCAATTTATAATTGTGAAATAACTTTATATTTTTTTTTTTAAATCACTTTTATAATCATATTATATCTTCAAGTGTTCTATAATTTACAAGCATATATTATGTAGTGAAATTGAATTTGACATCCATATATTTAAGGTATGTCCCTTGACATGCTATTTTGTTTTGTTTCTACTTAATAAGTTTTGTTATAATCAATATATTTAGGCCCTAATCTTGGTTTTCAAGTAGTATATAGCATGGGATTGTTCAATGTCACTAATCTAAATATTTTGGAGTTATTTTGCTATACATTGTATATTAGACATTATATTAAATATTTTGGGGTTTTCCCATACATTAGACATTATATAGTGTACACTAAATATTTTAGAGTTATTTCCCATACATAGGCATTATATAGAGTATACTAAATATTTTGGAATTATTTCCCATAAATTAGACATTAGGCCATTAAAAATTAATTTTGTGTTTCGGATCCCACCAAGTTTAAAAGTCAATGAGGGAGGCAGGAAAACACAACACAGGGTTTCTTTTTAACACAAGCTTAAATACCTCAAAATTGTACCCAGATTTAGGACAAAATGACCCAGTGTGAAACGACTCAAGGAAACGGGAATATAGGCAAAACAACCTGTTACCCCCGGTTTAATGGCAGTGATGTAAAAGCTTTACGCATTCTTTAAAATATCCAAATAATTTACTTCTAAATTGTTTAAAATATAAAGTGTAAGCAGTTTTGATGTGATTATTTTAAAATGGAGTGAA
Organism: Symmetromphalus regularis; assembly: GCA_032355785.1. Classification (NCBI taxonomy): domain Eukaryota; kingdom Metazoa; phylum Mollusca; class Gastropoda; order Neomphalida; family Neomphalidae; genus Symmetromphalus; species Symmetromphalus regularis. The sequence continues at coordinate 6,746 of JAULBS010143122.1, read as the reverse complement.
ATTTAATTTGCGCATACCGTTTGACACAATCGTCACAGAAAATCAATGCAGATGGACGACCCGAGACACAAAATTTATTTATGAGGGCCTTATATAGTGTACACTATGTATTTTGGTGTTATTTCTCATACATTAGACATTATTTAGTGTACACTATATATTTTGGTGTTATTTCCCATACATTAGACATTATATAGAGCATACTGAATGAGTTCCTATATGACAATTATTCTAACAGATATGTACATACAACATTTAATAAAGTACTACTTTCGTTGTGGTTTCTTCTCTTTAACTGTACTACTTTCATTGTGGTTTCTTCTATTTAACTGTACTGCTTTCATTGTGGTTTCTTCTATTTAACTGTACTACTTTCATTGTGGTTTCTTCTATTTAACTGTACTACTTTCATTGTAGTTTCTTCTGTTTAAACAACTGTACTACTTTCATTGTTTCTTCTATTTAACTATTTCAGATTGGAGAATTAAAGAAAGCCACAATAGATTTGGACAAGTTAGTATTATAGCCTTTTGTTACTTTTCATTTTATTTGCCATATTTCCTTAAATTGTTATTATACCTCTGTCAGTATAAAATTCTATACAACGTTGTTTTTTGTTTTATTTGTTTTTTGTTTTCTGAATGGAGGACGTACAAAAAATAACAAAGTCCTATGTAATGTTTAAATGAGATTGTTTTACGAATTATAATTTTATATTCAGAGCAATATCACTGGAGCCCTTGCTTCTTGATGCCTACTGGCACCGACATCTCTTGTACATTCTACAGGGAAAGCAGCAGGCAGCCCTGGATGACCTGAATTACATCTTGAAAAAAAACAAGAAGCACGCCGGAGCGTACAGATCAATGTAAGTAACTTAGTTACTGAATGTTGTTTGTCACAAATGTTCAGGGTCACTGATTTCAGAGAAAACTGTTTTTCCACTTCAGTGGGGAAAAAATCCAGTTCGAGAATTTTTTTTTTTTTAAACTGCACTTGTGCAACAAATCGATTAGACAACAGAAACATGAGATTTGGCCTATATCATATGTTGGATTTGTTGATGTTGTAATTGAGAGTGAGTGAGTGAGTGAGTGAGTGAGTGAGTGAGTGAGTGAGTGAGTGAGTGAGTGAGTGAGCGAGCGAGTGTATTGCTTTTCATTATTAGTTAATCTGGAAGTTAGTGTCCTGTGTGGATCTAAAAGCCAGTATGACATCCAATAGAAGATGATACGAAAAAAATCAGTGTGCTTAGAGGCATCGTTAAATAAAACAAAGTTTTTTCATCTTGATCTTAACACTGGTTTGTTCAGTAATATTTTAATTCTGTGCACAATTTGTACATGTGGAGTATTTTAACATTGTGCACATTATGTATGTATGCAGGTCTATTTACAGTAAAGTTAAGTTCAGAAGATTTTTCACTCAACTTTAAAACTTAAACACTTTGGTTCGATAGACAGTGAAAACAGGCAAACATAAAGCTGAAAACCAGAAACATATATGTTTTTTTTTTGAGGCTTAGAGAATAGTTCATACTCAAAGGCTGGAATTTTATTTTTGTCTTTGTGTGAAAAAATGACAAAAATAAATGACATTTTTATTCTTAACAAGGACCCGACACATCTGTGTAAGCACTGCCAGTGTAGACTGACTGTGCGTCATATTTTGGTGGAGTGTCCTCACCTTGCTCAGATTAGGACAAATATTTTTGGTAATGAGGGTGTGGTGGAATCGTTTAGGTTCAATCCACAACTCATTATTAATTTTTTTAAAGAAACACATTTTTATAATAAATTTATTTTTCATCCTTAATTTATTGAATTCATTTTTATCATACTATTATTTATTATATTGACGTTTTATAGTTTCATCATAATGACATGTATTCCATGTTTATGTGTATTTTTATTCCAATTGTATATACTAAAATATATCGGCTCTTTACACTGATTTATATTAAATAAATTTGTATGACTCCCAATAGATGATGTTTATTTTTGTGCTTGGGGGTCGTTAAACAAACATTAAACGTGTGTGAAAGAATTAACAATAAAGTTGTTAAATTGTTTGAGATTAACATGTAATTTGTTTGTTAATTGACAGGGCAGAGATATACCGAAAAGCAAATGATACTACCATGGCCATAATTAATTACACTAAGGCTTTAAAGTTCAATCCACAAGACCATGAGGCCCACTTTCGCAGAGCACAGATGTATGAGGTGGTAAGTGCCTTGTTACAATCATTGTACGTTTTGGGCAGAAACATAAACAGTATTATTACCCATATGGTTCAACATAACTTGGTACATAACAAAGTGTTACGTCCTAGTACTACGTCATACTGATATATAACACTTTTGACGTCATAATATTTCGTATAGTTTGTTTCCAAAAAAGGAAAACGATTGGTTTCATTTTTGTTGATGTTCAATTTTTTCAAATTTAACTTAAATTGATAATGGGTAATTAATAGGATATTAAACTCACTTCCATTTAGAATCATGTTTATGTCCCTCATGAAATAATTTTCATTGTCACTCGCTAAAGCTCCTGACAACTGAAATTTATTTCACTTGGGACATAAACATGATACGAAATGGAAACTTGTTTAATACCCTGTAATTACTGACAAATGAAACTTGTGAACACCCAAACATAAATTAATACTTCAGTCAGTTAATATACCATTTCAAAGAAAACTTATTTCTAATTCTTGCATTGATAAATGATGTTGGAACTATCTTTACTAAAAAAAAACTTGGATTTTTAAAGCCTGAATTTTTTTGTTATTATTTTTTTATTATTATTATTCACAGGAGACCGTTTACAAAAAAAGCCCTGTCCCCCAACCAGGGTGACATTAAAGGACAGGCAATCCACATGACCTTGATTAATTAACAATTAATAAGAACTAACATACATCATATTAAACAATGATAAGAAACAGAAAGTCTGAATATTTATCTTGAAAATAATTTTTTAAATACATTTCATGAACAGTGTTTACAACTTGCTTTTAAGCTACATACAAATGAATTTATTTAATTAGTTTAATGTTCTTAATTTCCGTTTAAAATTGTATTATATTAAACATTTAAGAAGAAATTTATTTTCTATTTCTCTTGACTATCAGAGAGGCGAGATGTTGCTAGCACTAGAAGACTACAGCATCACCACTAAAGTAATGCCAACTCGCACTGATGCCATTATGAAGCGTGGGCTCTACTTCTTTGAAAACAAGTAAGATATACTTTTCTCTTTTAGCATGCAAATGTACTATGCAAATTCACTTTAGTAACCACTGAAGTTGCCCATGGCAATCAGCAATGCTGTGGAGATTGCCATGGCGTTTTTCATTCTCTGCAGCAAATTTGTTTTGCTGATCACCCTTTTTTTTTTTCGAGTTGTATTTTTTTTCTTTTTATTAAAAATAAAGTATACTAAAATTGCTGTGGAAAATGCTGTGGACACTATTTCTCCACAGCATTTATTTTGTCGTGGATATTTTCTTAATTGCAAGTGTTTCTTTAGTTTTAGTTTGATGCTTATTAAATTATTATATAGTAGTTTCAAACATCTACAAGGATAAATAAATCTATATTAATTGGAGAGAACTAGAGTGATATGAAGTTAATCTTTATATTAATCACATTGCCTCGTAATGCACACACAGAGGTGTCAACGTGGGACAACTGATATCAGACAAAGAATACGTAAGATCTGCAAAACATCCTTTCAAATTGTCAACCCAATTATAAAACATAATTTTTGTATAAAGGTCCTGACATAACACACCTATAAGAAGACACAGATCATTTATTTCCTACATATTCCTCCATCTAAAAATTTGTTCTGCGCATGCTCAGAATAGCAGTCTGGTATAACCACATGAGCAGAATGCAGTTTCTGCATGCACAGAGCACACTGGGTAAATCTCGTAGCGTGACAAAATCTGCATCATTTTCAAATATTTCATGGAGGATGTGATCATTTTATTTTTGTCAAAATCATAAATATCTGTAAGGATTGCAATTCTCAAAAATCTGTAAAAAAAAAACAAGTACAGGTTGACACCTCTGCATACTTTAGTTGATTTTGAAAATTAGCTTTACTAGGTTGTACAGAGGAATATATGTCAAACTATTTTTAACTGTTAGATTCTACAGAAACATTTGTCATATAGTTTTCATCTCCTGTAGGTTTAACTGAAATCAGACATTTTGTATTATCAACAGAAACTGGAATAGCGCCATACACGACTTCACAGATATGTTACGAATTGTACCACTCAGTGCAGTGGCACGGCTTTATCGAGGCCAGGCATATGCCAAACAGCACCAATGGACACTGGCAGTAGAGGACCTGTCTGCAGCCATTCATCTTGATCCCGACAACTGGCAGGCTTACTACCACCGTGGTTCAATTCTGCGCAAGTACGTTTTATAATATGTGATTTAAGATGAAGTGTGACTATCTTCATTACTTAACATTAGCTGTATACTATATGTTTACCTGCATTGTCAAACTTTTATTATGATTCCATAATGCTCCAGTTACACTGTCAACCATCGGGACGCCAGATTAGCCATGGATGTGATCCAGCGTTATTTGTGGCAATCCGTAGTGATCCGTAGTTGTCCGTATTACATCCCTGATCAGTCATAGTAGTACTTGTATGTCCATGAAGATTTTAGAACATTTTCAAAAATTCATCACTTATCAGACAACCATAGTACATCCTTAATGATCCTTAGTTGAATGTACTAATACTTAATAAACCGTGCTAATCTGTAATAAACCGTTGTCGATCATAATAAGCCATACTATGCCATAGTGGAACGTAGTAAGTCATAGTAATTGTTGAGAAATCTTTCTTATCCTTACCAATACCTACCTTACTGTAATAGAACATAGTGCAACCGTATTGAATCATGGCAAATCTGTTACAAACTATAGTGTATTCGTGGCTAATCTGTGTAACCACCAAAAGTTAAAACCATGGTGCATCTGTAGATGACCAGGGATAGACCACTATCCAGGGTCATCTGTGAGTTTTTTTTTATCCATTGTGGATTCGGACAGACGATCCTTGACAGTGTGACCGGGGCATAAAACACAAAATATATTCAGACAGCAGCAACTGAGATTGGTTGTATTATTCCTAATAGCTAGACCTTACTACAAATGTACATTGTATATCTACTGATTCAATATAACAAGTGCTCTATTTGAGCAAAAGCATACTCAAGGAAGATAAATCGATAAATTTAGCTGCTTAAAGGAATAGTGAAATGTACAGTGTTCCATATAAAATGGATTAATGTATTTACAAGGTATTAGTTAAAAAAATATATAAATTTAAACAAAAATGTCTTTATACTTAAAAATGCATTTTCTGTGTTCAAAAGTTAGAAATGGAACTTCTTTTTGTAAGAATATAGTTGTACTGCCAGAACAAGCATTGTGTGTAACTCGTAATGGCCGTATAATAGCAGCAGTTTCCATGGAATAAGTTAATTGTTATTATGCCTTTGTTAGCCAGAAATTGCATTTCTATAAATGGAAATGTTATTATATTTGTATTACAGTTCGTGCTGAAAAAAAAGAGATCCAAATTACACTAGAAATGTGTAATAGCTAACTTTAAAACTGTCATCTGAACGAAGATATGCAACCGTGTTTATTGGCCTCTAACTGCCGCATGACAACCAGTCTCTGTTTCCTTCTAATTAATTTCCGCCCGATGATTATGAAATCTCAAAGTCCAATCCACTATCGCTATCTAAACGTTCAGGCTCGAACATAAATGGTTGGTAAGCCATCTAATAACACAAACAAAACTATAAACAACACTGAAATGAATCTTTCCAATACACAAGATAATACTGTTTTCACTTTGTTATTGTTCACATCATGCAGCTTTCACGAGTATCATTCTTATTCATGCGTGTGAGAAAGAATCCATGTTTGTAATGTTCATTAATCCTAAATCAACGTTCATATTAAACATTTTATTGCACCATTCTTATTTCTGAAAAACATTAATCCATTTTATATGCTGCCCTGTAGACTTTTGCATTCCTTTAATCTTTGATCACTACCTCTCTATATAAACTGCTGTATGTTAAGGGAGTGTTTTGTCCCTATCAAAGTTATTATTATTATTATTAGAGTTCTGATAAAGATTAAATTGGATTACATTGTGTTTCAGGTCTCACCCTGAGAGAGCTCTACTGGACCTTAGTATGTCGCTGGTGATCAATGACACAGACGAAAATGTCATGGCCTACCTACACCGTGGTGTCTTGTACGAATCCATGCAGAGGTTAGTGTTTGTCCTACCTATACCGTGGTGTCTTGTACGAATCCATGACGAGGTTATTGTTTGTCCTACCTACACCATAGTGTCTTGTACAAATCCATGCATAGGTTAGTGTTTGTCCTACCTACACTGTGGTGTTTTGTACGAATCCATGCAGAGGTTAGTGTTTGTCCTACCTACACTGTTGTGTCTTGTAGGAATCCATGTAGAGATTAGTGTGCGTCCTACCTACACTGTGGTGTCTTGTACGAATCCATGCATAGGTTAGTGTTTGTCCTACCTACACTGTGGTGTCTTGTACGAATCCATGCATAGGTTAGTGTTTGTCCTACCTACACTGTTGTGTCTTGTACGAATCCATGCATAGGTTAGTGTTTGTCCTACCTACACCGTGGTGTCTTGTACGAATCCATGCATAG
>JAULBS010143111.1:0-12601 GCA_032355785.1 Symmetromphalus regularis | reverse complement strand
TGTGGCCTAATGCTAAACAAATAATTCGCTGTAGATAATCAGGGTGGATTCAGGATAGGGGTAGGCCTACATGGCGAGTGTTAAATGACTCCCAATAACAGTTTATCTATTTTACAGTATTAAGCTTTGAGTTGTAGGCCTGTACTACTGGCCGCGGAACATCCTACCCCGGCCGCGGAACATCCTACCCCTGCCGCTTCCAACGTTTAGGGGACAACTAATTTTAAAAAAACACTAATTGTTGTGGGGGTTTTTGGCTGAATCAAAATATTTTCAGATTCGCTGATAGAATTATATAAAATAAAGTGACCGAAATCTTGAGCTTACGAGAAGGTTCCTTTACCATCCACACCCACCTACACCTACTTTCAAATGCACATCCATTTCCAGATACACAGGCTTTATTTTATTTATTTATTTATTTTAGTCTATTCTTAAAATGTATGTGATACTGTTTTGCTAGCTGTTCATAAATATGTTTTATTTCAATACACTACGAAATTATGGTCAGTTTTGATCCTGGTGACGTCATTTATAACGTCATTAATGGCGGAGGGCGTGTACTTTTTGAATGTGTTTGTTGCAAAACACAGTTTTATCTTTCCATGTCTTTAGGAATATCAATATGAATATTATTCTACGTGTCTGGACTCAGTGGGTCATAATATTTTATGGTTGGTATACAGTCATACCTCGTTATAATATAATGACTAAGTGTCTCATTATCTGACAGCGTTTGTCGATTCTTTCACTTCACGTAATCACCTATAGGTTGCACACTACCATAGTTCATCAACTTATTCTCGTCGTGCCAAATTGCGTCCTACTAAGGAAAATCAGCGGTTGCGCATGCTCAATTTAATATCGAGACACATTTAACGACATTAATGTTTATTTTAATAGTAACATAAAGTAAAATATTATTTGTTTTCATTAATTCTGCGATTACAATTGCACGTGTGAAGAGGTTTTTCCTCTATAATAGACTGGAAACTGATTACTCGAGGATCTATGTTGACCACTAATATGTTTAGCTATATAGCTTTAAGCCTATACTTCGCGTCACGTCAGACTGGCACCATTGTTTTTAACAATAACTTCTAGTAGGGATTGTACAACAAAAAGGAAAACGGTTTTGGAAATTAAACGAAAGGTCAATTTTTTAAAAACATTTATGAGAATGGGAATGGTTGGGCGGTTTGCACTTTTCAATTACGATTTTGTTACCGTAACAACCATATATAATCCAATCGAAAAAAAAGTTACCGGAGCGAGCGCCCCGGTTGCCCCATAGCTAGCTATGGCCATGTACAGAATCAACAACATTAATGAAGTAAGTTATATGTTTTGGTTTTTGTTCTAAGTATCACAAATGGAATATAATGTGATTGTGAAGTCAGATACACTCTTTATGTATAGAATTGGAAGTTATGTGACCAATTTGATCCGATCCCATTTAGTAAAAGATTAACACGATAATTAGGAGATAAACATACTCTGATTTTATTTTAGAGGTAGCTTATCGAGGATTTGAAACCCCTAAATGACACTTAAAACCGAACGCGTCAGCGTAGTTTTACATGTGACATTTAGGGGTTTCAAATCCACGATATCTTACCTCTAAAAGGAATCAGAGTATTTATCTCCATTCTGCCATCGCTATAAAACTTTATACTTGGAACTGTTTCTATAGGTGGAGTAAATAGGCGTAAACAGACGAGCCACTGTAAAGCTTGGATTCCATTAATGCGTCTGCCGTATGCGTTCGGGTTACGTTTGCAGTATGCGTTCGAGGTATAAAAAAAACACCCTTGATAATCCTGTTTCAATAATATCCTGTTGCAGTAGGGTATTCTCTCTTTCCTGCTGCTGGAACAGGACAGGAAATATGCCCTCCAGTGCATCAAAGATACAAAAATATTTACATGCACAGAATTATGTCCTAGTTTGCTTTAAGATCATGTGTGATTCGAGGGGAAGACTGTCAAGGAAACAAAGATGGTGGGTCCAAAACACAGAATCGGTCCAAATGTGGGACCTACAATACTTTGGTAAAAGAACTGAGCTTGGATGAAGAAAAATTAAATATAATCATGTTGCCTCACATGTTCAATTAGTTTTTCTGTTTCGGTGACAGAAAATTATTTTGTTCCTCGATGTATTTTGTCAAAACCAAAACACATGTATGAAATAGGAATGCCCAGGAAAATACCCTCTTCCTGACGTCATTTCCTCCGTCCGTTTCAGTGTGTTTGCGTTCTCAATCGCTACATGGACCGATTGAAAAGTGACGCAACCCCATAACGCGAACGCAAGGCATTAATGGAAACAGTCATATATATTTCAACGTGTTCTAATTTCAATGCTAACGCTTACTGCAAATGCAATGCAAACGCATTAATGGAATCGTAGCTTGATAAAGGTTCAAAGATCAACAAAGAACGCGGACATCAATGAGAATAATTAATGTGTGATGTAACTTTTCCGGCGTAAAACCGATTTAGTCAGATCAGTCATATATCTGGGTTTTCAATTATTTAAATGAAATCTACAAAAATAACTGTAGATTGTAAGAATATGATTTAGCAACGTTCGGTGATGTTGTTGTTGTTTTGTTGTTGTTTTTTTCCCAATATCGTCTGCTAGTTTGTTTCACTGTTTACGCTTATACGTATAGAAACGTAAAATCCCAACTTGTTCCGATGCCTGGTGGTGACAGTTGGTACGTCTGATGCGTGATGGTCTCTTGTTAATGATTCCTTATTTTATTTTCATTTCTGATGAATGTTTTCTTGAAGTTCCTTTTTAAATAAAAGTCTTCAAATACAGATCATTTAAATGTTTAACGGATGTAAACAAACATGTTATAAAATAGAATCAATGTAAAGTAGCTCATTTAGTCAATACCGACCTAGCGTGTTTACGTTTGACGCATCATGTTGGAAAATAGAATGCTGATGTCATGTTTGTAAACACCAATTCGAATTCCAATACGGCCTAATTACATTTAGAGGTTATTACAAAGTTTTTAAAGTAGATAGCCAATCAGAATCCATTATTCGCCAAAGTTATGGTAGAATTATTATTAACATAGAACTAACCGTTTAACGCCTGTCAGATATCAAGAAAGTTTTCTTGTTTTGAAATCTTGTGTAATTGTCGTTTAATTCTTCAAAATCTGCAGGCTTTTGGTTTTAAGGCGTGCATTTGCGCACCTTTGCGCTGCCAAAATCACTTTTGAGTCACGCCCCTGGTAAGAACAGCTAGGGCCACCAGGCACATAACTAATGTGTAATAAGGCCAACTTACACAATAACAAGTATTTATTCAAATATTCATTGTTGCCTAAAATATTACTTAGTGACCTTAACCTATAATATCACACCTGAAAATATCCCGAAACCATGCTGAAAAAAATAGTATTACGAATTGGATATTCATCCAGTCGCCGTGTACACAGTGTCGGATGTAGCAACTTAATTTCAGCCGCGCAAGGACCAGTTGTCATTGTTAGTCATGGTTCCTATTCCCAATTTCAGACACCGAATGGAGAGCGGCGACACCTACTGGATCATTTCGAGATGATGACTGGGCAGTCTGACATTTGCGTCCTGTCAGAAGGCTAACAAAATCACATTTTTTTTCTGATTTTGAAGGCGTTTTTTGCTGGATTTGAGTATTCTATGTACATCCAATCTAATAAAGTTGATAGCCGCACTGTGACAAAAGCAAATAACCGTATGACTGCTTGCCAAACGCCATGTAACAGTAATTTCAATACAGTTACTTGCGTTATGCATGCAAAGATGGCTGGGAATATTGCAGCAAGAATGGCTATAAAGTTGCACTCTTCATAAAAACGCAATTTTAAAAACTTACAAACATAATCTACTGCAGACACTAACATTTTAAATGTGTCGTTATAGTTGTGGTTTATTATTGAAATATATTAAATTAGTCTACACCCTATAACATACCTTTAATTATTCATTTATTTATAGCCACACTTATTCCGGTGACACTGGCTCTATCAAGAAGTAAGTATAAATTATTATTTTATTGTGTGGGTTGAAATATTATTTTAAAGAAATTCATTTTTTTCTTCTATTTTTTCTTTGTCCACAATATTTTTTCTCTTACCCAATCAAAATACACTGAACAAATTCACTAAAAATGTGTTTTATAGCACGTGATACACAACATATTATTATTATACTGAACCAGTAATTGTCTTATACTAATAATATCATTCCTGCTGATTTCTTTAATCATTATTTTTCTTTCTATTCATACCGCACACAAAATAAAGTTTTATTTAAACCATACGCGTATAGGGTAAACATACAGCACACCCATCTTACATATTGTTACATGTTTCTAATAAATGAAAATTATGTTGACAAATTGACCACAGATCAGATAGGGTTTACAATCGTTCTCCCCACACCCACACCCCGCCCCATACATCCACCAACTTAACCATATGTTTTTGTTTTTTTTCTTCATATATTATATACAGGATAGATCTTGTGAATCGCTTAAATCCGATGAGATAATTTTGAGGGGGGCGGTGGGGGGAGGTGCATTTTTTTTGCTTATTCTCTTCTAAGCAACGAAAAAGAGTCCGATCTCAGGTAGAAATGTTTCCCGGAAAATAAAATATAGTTTGAAACAGCTACCGTGACACTCGGTATTCTGTGAACGATCACGCTTTACTTCAGTTTCTCGCAGATCACTTCGGCCATATCCAATGTTTTACGGGAAATGGCGAAGTGCAGAGGATATCTGGGCTCTTATTGGTCAAAATTTGGACCTGACTACGATGTTCATTTCTAATAAACAATTAAAAGAATCGTGTGATCGAAATTCCCCACACCCACCCCTCTGTCAAAAATTGAAAACAATTTTTAAAAATAAAAATGACAGACTACAAAAATAATGTGTTATGGAAACTGCATAATAGGCCTAACTATTATTATAAGAAATCATTTATAACTAAAATATTTTAAAATATAAATTGAAAACGAGTTATTGAATAAATTTCAGGGTAAATTAATTATGTTGACGGTGAAAAAATTATATTTTTTAAAAATTATAATGTGCCTAAAATCAAATGTAGCGAATTAAATTGGTACGAAATGTTTTTGCAGCTACAAAAATATTCAGAACTTTTAAAATAACGGCTATCGGGGGAATACCTGTCACATGACTCGAAATATATACGTCGCACCTTCAAAGGAATAAAAACCGTCTTTCTTTTCTCTTTGTTCGTGAGCATATTTCATTATTATTTTTAAAATATTGATAATAAGCAAGATGCGGTGGTTATATAAGTAGTTGAATGAAGTATTTCTATGGACTAATTAAATGTCTATATTTAAAATTAATTCTTTGTTTGGAAATAAATTAGGACAAGAGTCCGTGGGAGTATGCATTTAAAATCAGTAAATCAAATAATTATACTGTTAGGATCATGAAAAGTGGATCTTTGTTCAATTTAATTATTTCCCACGAAACTTTATACTCTCAAATAATACTTGATTTAAATAGAGCATAAGATATTGTGACATTTTTCATTTTTAACAAATAATTTGGGGGATATCAAACATGTACCAACCTATGGTGAAAGTGGTAGAAGATGTCCACAAGCAGATCATCTTCCACTGGTACAGGTAGGGTCAGTACACCAGCAACCGTACGCAAGTTTGCCAGGTGACGAACACATTCTAGATCAAATACGGCAGTGTTCTTTTCTTTTATCCTCGAAACAACAGTAACTCTTGCTGATCATGGTATTAAATTATCACTGACAAAAGATACAACATTTTCCCATGCCATTTTCATTTTTTTTTAAATAAATCTCCAACTGGTTGAAAATACTTGCTGCAGTTCCAATATTGCACACTGGCATATCCAGAAATCGTACCACTCCCTGGCATTTAACCTTATTGAAGTACTGGACCAGAATAGTCAACGACTTTTCACCATTCTGGTCATTCGACTCATCGCAGGAGAATGAAAATGGTAATTGCATACAGTTCTCTGCAATCTCGTCATAATCCGTAATCATGTAGTGCCACAACTGGCAATAAACGATATATAGCTGGCATATATATAACAGGCAACGTTGACGCTTGCCGAGATTAAAGTGATCAGCTTGTAATGGCGTCATTTAAATTTACTACCTAAGTTCCGGAAGTAGGTATATTCGCATGTTCACAGTAATAGTACCCGCACGTAGGGCCTGTAATATGCCGTACAATGAGTGCAACCAGTAGGCGATTTACTAATTTTTATACTGGCGGGATACAGCAGTAGATGTTTTGTTTTTTAAGTGGGAGATTGGGCTTTAATTGAATACCAGATCGGGAGGTCAGGAGAGGTACTTCAAATCGGGAGACTTGAGAGGTATGGGTCATCAAAATGAAATTAGTTGTTTTGGTATGAATTATGTACCCAGAAAATAGGTTAAAATAAACCTTCACATGCTGTCTATTCATCTGTTTGTGAATATATCAGAATTGGAAAATTATTTAATCCTACAATTTAATAAAATGTATTTATACAGTCATATGTACTGGTTGACTATATGTATTGCATATGTTTTACAGGTTCAGTGACCACATCCATTGATTGTAAAGGTGCTGCAAATCCTGGATATCCTGACAAATTAGTATGTACATTAAATGGAGATGCTTTTTATGGCATCAGCTGGTTAAGACCAAATGGTGGATCACCACAACAAGTGGTGGAATGTAACGTAGCTAGCACTATGTGTAAAATAGTAATATCTGGTTACAGCGGTTTGATAGACTCACCAACAGTGTTTACTCTGACAATAGATTCATTTAACAAGACAACAGATGAAGGAACATGGACATGTCAAGATGGAACTACAGGAGGATCCTCTACTTGTAACAAAGTTATATCAAGTAAGCATTACTCCATATGTTCTGAGGGTTTTTACACCCATTGTAGCTGTAGACATAGAATACCCTTTCAATATTGACAAATCTTTTATCTTTCTCCTAACCCCCCAAAACTGTGCAAGAGGAATTACCTCCGTTTGGCAAAAACATTTTTTTTTTACAATACACCTAAACAATTTTGGCGTAGCGCAAATTATTTATCCTAGTGTCTTTTCTTTTTTTTTCTTTTTTTTTGGCGCGGGGTAATAATATACATTAATACATTAACAAAAGAAATAAATTAAATCAAAAACAAATTTTATATGAGCAATATTTTGTATGAGGTATATAATATGAGAGGTTTACTTGAATGTAAAATGTGCAAATACTAATATATATATATATATATATATATATATATATATATAAAGATATATAATTGTTGCATATTTACTAATAACAACAATAGTGTTATTATTGATACTGATATTATTGTTTATACGTTGTAATTGATAATAAAACAATTCCCAAATTATGCACACCTTCCTTGGAAAAACCGAACCGCCGCAGGAATTATTCGTCTCTGTGTGCACTGGCGGATCCAGATAATCCATTTCGCAGCGCGCTATAATATTATGCCGATTCCTCGGATTCTTTAACGTTAAAATAATAATAATAATAATAATTTTTAAAATATTATTTATATCAACAAATTTAGGGGTGCGGGGGGCATTGGGTCCACCCTAGATCCGCCACTGGTACGCTTCAAATCTGTATGATGTAATCTAAAAACACGCTGTATGTTGAATATACGCCTATTTTCAAGCATTATTTCCATATATTTAACGTCTGAATCCACCATGTTTGTATGGATCAAGCACTTAAACACCCGATATCGGGCGTTTAATTTGAAGTTGATTTAAGAGGATTTTGATCCAAGATTCAAATTTGATCCGCAACGAGAAATGAAATGAGCAGTCGATCCTTTCTTAAACTGAGTTTAAACTGTGACTCGATGTTAAACCATCAACGAGAAATAGGGCCTTATTTATAAAAAAAAAAGTCTCTACTCTTATTTAATCTTAGTGATAAGAAAGATAGCATTCATGAATTAATGAATTAGACGTATTTCACTAACAAGTAATCTTTCAAAAGTTTTGCATGATGTATTTTTAAACATTTTTAGAGTTAATGAAATTATAATCTGACTTTATCCCAGCAAGTTTCACTATTAACCAGCTTCACTGAATGTTAAACTGTTGACCAGCTTGATTTAAATCATTTTATTTGGCAGTCAATAGAGGAAGGAAATTAATTCTTAGACAATATTCAGATATCTGAGGAAGAAGCTCTCAAACACTTAAATGTAGGCAACACATTTTGACAAAATAGAGTATGAGCAGATTTCCAACGTATGATCGACACATTTTAGTACAGCCATATATGTATAAGTCCATACCAATAATCCGAGATACCTTCATAATCGACAATAGTTGAGACTTTAGTCTGACGCAGAGATAGAAAACCAGGAAGCATAAACCATAATGTAACACGGAATGATGAGCATAAACTCTTCTAAATACAATAAAGTGCATAGCTAAATTTTTCATTTTTATTCCTCTCTTGTGTGTTACAACACTCATTCTAATCCAGGTGTTTTAAAATACATTTATTTAAATTTTATGTTTACAAATCGATGAACAGTATTTTCTTCCCGCTTAATCTGTGCGCTGAATCTGATATTTTGCTTTTTAACAGTGGAAAGAGGCAAAGATTAAAAACAAACAATACTTAATTTTTTTTTACAATAATAATTGGAAGAGGAGGATCATATATATTTTTTAATAACTACAATGTAAGGAGCACGATGTGACCACTCTTTATTGTGCCACAAGAAGAGAGGAAGCATGTATTATTATACTTTATAGTCACTCATGCGGTAAACAAAATAACATTTCTGAAGGTTTATGTGAAAACATACACTTCAATAACAACATTAACTATGTCAAGTAGTAATGGGTCTTTTTTGGGGGGGGGTGGGGGTTAACGTTTAATTTTAATTTTAAAAAGGCCTTGATTGTTAAGGCCTAATAACACAGAGAGCGGTAACGGGAAGTGGTGAATGGAAAGCTGTAAACAGTGGTTTTTTCAGTTACATAAAGCATGGAATACCGCGCGGAGCTTTTTGGTTTGTAAACAAATACACGTAGTTTACAATTTTGGCATGTATGGCGAAGACACAGGGCGTAGCGTGGTCTGGAAATGGGGAGGCGGTTTGAATATTTCACTATCACAAACTCCATTAGTTTCAATCGCAAAATACTATTTGGTAAACGGAACTGTGTTACTATTGATAATAATCACCTATGTTCAGCATACCATCAGCGGGGTGGTTCATCCGGAATCAAATAAATAACCTTTATTTTTCACCAATAAACGGTAAAAAAAGAAAGCCTATAGGCTGCACCGTTAGTCAACATCGAACATTAAAGCATTTAATAAAAACCCACTTGTACAACAACACTGAAAAAGGTACTGATATAATGATTTTATTATGAAAATTTAATGTTCACCTTTTGTGGCTCTAACATAAAAACTAAAATGTGTTGAGTTCTGTAAATGTGATTTTCCCCAGTTTATATCATGTATTAAAATAATAATTATATGTACTATTAAAATAATAATAATAATACGTACTATTAAAATAACAATAATAACTAATATATAAACTTAGAACAAAAAAAGGCTTTTGAATAACTTGGAAATAAGCTGGTAGCACACCTATCTTTGACTTAAAGATTCCCTCTCTTTCCCCCCTACTGCCTTAGAACACATTGAGAGAGAGCGGGATGTAGCTCAAATAGTAGAGTATCCGCCTGTGAACCGATCGATCGTCGGATCGATCCTTCTCAGTGGACCCATCTACAGTTTGGGTTATTTTCCGTTCTAACCAGTGGTCCACAACTGGTTCATCAAAGGCCGTGATATGTGCTGTCCTGTCTGTGGGATGGTGCATATAAAAGACCCTTGCTACTTATCGGAAAGAGTAGCCTATGTGGCATCAGCAGGTTTCCTCTAAAACATGTTAGAATGACCATATAATTGAAGTCCAATAGCCGATGATGAAATAAAAATCAATGTCATCTAGAGGGGTCGTTAAATAAAACAAACTTAACTTTTTTAGAACACATTGATTTATAATCATCTATTGGATGTCAAACATTTGGTAATTCTGACATATATGCTTCAAGAGAAACATGTCAAGATTTTTCCATTAGCAGGGGGTCATATAATACGATCAAATAACCTGTGCACATACTCTACCGACTTAAATTCATTCGTCCCTCCCCCACGCCTACCCTATCCCATGATGTAAGTGATTGAATAACTAGATTTTTGGCTGTTGTGTATTCTTCATTATATAGTTAACTTTTTTCTAAATTTTAGTTGATGGCGGATGGGGGAAATGGCTGTTAGCTAAGACTGGTAAATGTTCATCAAAATGTGTGAGAGTATTACATTACGGGAGAGCCTGCGACAACCCTAAACCAAACGCTCATGGAAAACCTTGTACTGGTAGATCAAACAAGACTCTTGAAGCTGCGTGCATTGGAGACAGATGTAAAAAAAGTAAGTTCCAACTTATAGTCTGTTTACACAACTTGGAACATGCATTATTGATGAATAAAAAACAAAATATATAACTTACCTCATTAATGTTGATATTTTTCGAAGTAATGTTTTTTTTTTAGATTGCTATGTGCAAAGGTTTTGTATTATTTGAACTTTAGTTAAAAGTATTGTTTTCGAACTTCTAAGTGAGGTTGCTTTGACTGCCATATTTGATTTTCTGCAGACAGACAAATCCATACAAAAATGGGGGTGTTAGGTAATTATTTATATCAGGGATAGAAACTAATGCTAGCCCCTTCGCCCGAGGCCAGTAAAATTCGCTGGGGGCTACTAAATCCTTACTGATGCTAGACCCCGGGCAGTGGGCCAGGAGATATTTTTTACCAATCTTATATTACGAATTTGTATTATTTTGATATTGTAGCTGTCAGACTGATAATTTGCTTATAATACCCATTATAGGCATTTATTTGATCAAAATGCACTTGCTGTACCTGCTTGCAGAATTTTTATCCTGTCTTTCACTTTCGGCTGGTTCTTTATAATCTCGAATTTTTAGATCCCCATCTTCCATCTCAATTACTACATACAATATCGACATTTTAATGGTTAATAATAACATTTAAAACCTTGGTAGCATTAATACAATTTCTCTTCTTAATATGAACTACACGTTACATCTGTAATTCTCATCATTGGATCAACCCAATCTTAAAATTAAAATGGGGGACTAGTACTTTTTCGTAGGGACGAGTAACTTTTTAAGGCTACTAGTTCCCCATGCGAATGAAAATATTTTCTTAATTTCGACCCCTATATCTAATGTATTTCTAAAGTACGCGGTTATTATTTTATAAACATATTTATCATAATATAACATCAATGCCATATTTGCAAAGATTTATTTATTAAAGCAAAAACGATTCACGAGATACGAATATTACCGGAAATGACTGAGATATTCCGAACGTTAAAATGGATAGTTAAACCACTTGGTAATGATCTCGTCTGCCAACGTTTATTATCGTTATGAAATATTTCCGATTTTTTGTAGGAGAGAATGGGAAATATTTTATATTATTATTTAACAAAGTAATGAAAGAAACTGCAACGTAGAACTTTTTTGCTATTTCCAAAACTCTAGTCCTTTATCGCATAGGTTCATGCAAACTAAAGTAATCGACAAATATCCATATTCCAAGTGGCATAAACAGATCTTAGAAACGTAAATCTAATAGTGTTATTGTTGTTTTTTATCTTCCTGTTCTTCCGTTTAATTGAATATGAATAAAAATAAAAAAAGTCAACATCTTCACTGTGTTAGACTTACATTTAACAATAATAGTAAATAACAATTATAGAAGAGCAAATGACTAGGCTTGCAAATGTGGAAAAGATTTATTTATTTTAAAAAAAACTATCGTATCATTGACGAAATCTCAGAAAGCGTTGGCTATACTATAGATAAGAAAAGTGATTGTGTCTTTCATTATCGTGCCACACAGACGTGACACTAATTAATTTTGATTAACTGCATCTAATTAGAGTCAAAGTTATTCAGTAACTGGCCTATAGTAATTATTTTTATTGTCTTACAACCACAATATTCAAACATGTTTAAAGCATTCATTAATAACTAGTAAAATCACCATTGTTCTGTAAAGATGTATGGTTCATCCATGGCATACTCCAGATCCCCAAATATTCCAAAAGTCTAGCACGTCATTAGCCTTGGGTGATGATATCCACGTCGTATCGATTGTACCATGTGCATTATTTATAGTTTACTTTATTTCTAAATTTTAGTTGATGGAGGATGGGGTGTATGGTATTCAGTGAAGATCAGTGAATGTTCATCAGAATGCTTGGAGAAAATACGTGTATGGAGATATTGCAACACACCTAAACCAAAACATGGTGGAAAATGCCATGGTGTCGCAACCAAGAATACTACCAGGAGATGCGCTCTAGATCGCTGTAAGAGAAGTAAGTTTCAACCCAGAAACGTAAATCTCTAACAGTGTTATTGTTGTCTTTTATCTTCCTGTTCTTTCGTTTAA
>JAULBS010143100.1:0-12602 GCA_032355785.1 Symmetromphalus regularis | reverse complement strand
TATTCTCTTGCATTACTTTGATTAATTAACTATATAGTTTAACATGTCGACAAGATAAATTCATTGTAGAAGCATCTGTCGGGGTATATGGCTTTTTATGCACCCTCTGTGTGTTCTTTTACCCCGAGCCGAACTTATATTATACACCTTGGCCTGAGATCCCCTAATTTTGAGGCCCTAGTCTTCAGCCTGCCAAGCCAACAGGTAAATCTGGCACTGGATATAAAAAGATATCATTATAGCTACATATGATAGTGATCAGATTTTAAAGTATTGTTCAAATTAGAGATACTAGTCAGAGAAACAAACCACAAATATCCTGTAGACGTCCATTCTAGTTAATGTTGATGATGGCCAACAGAGGGCAGTGTCAAGAAGTGTACCATTGCAGAGAGTCTGGTTTGTGAGTTTAGGACGCCAGGTACTGAAAATATAAAACAATCAGATTTCTTTAAAAGTATTTTAAACGTTTTATCATTATAATGGTCATATTAGGGGTCATTCTCAATCCTCAACATTTTCCTATTCATACAAAGCAAGCACATTTTCAGACCCACCCCATAAATATGTATTTATAAAATGTTAATTATGAGATGATTTGAATCCACATTTTAATGATTAATATATAGAGGATATTAAACGAGATGCCATTTATTATCAAATTTATGTCCCGAGTTAAATAATTAGTCTTTGTTGTGAGCTTTATGTAGGGACATACATTTGATAATAAATGGTAACAAGTTTGATATTCTGTTTATTACTTCTTACAATCTTAATAGTTCCATTCTTTAAACTTTTTAATTGTGCAATAGATTAGTGAAATGCTATCTTATAATGTTATGGATGAAGTTACATTGTATTTTTTCTAATTTTAGTGATATTATTTGTATTTTTACAAAATGACATATTTAGTGCAGGCAAGCTTATTGGTCATAACAACCAGAGCGACTCAATTATTTAACAAGATGATAAAGGTATATTAGTACCATGTAGTGTCTCGTAGAGATTTGGGTACAGCTGCTGCATATATAGACAGATCTCCATACAAGTAGATGGCAATACAGAGATAAAACAACTTCTCTCCCACTGAAACAAAATTGTGGAATATATGTATTATATCTACTTGTGCATGTTGTTTATAATTAAATTGCTTCTTTTAAGTTACTAATAAATTATTATATATACAATTCTAATAAACAAATCGTAGCGGTTTATTCCAGTAAAAAATAATGCCATTAAAAATATCAAATAGACCTGTACATTAATATTTATAACTTGTTATAATGATAGAGTGATAAAGCTTTGAATAATATTTAAAATATATTTAAAACTTTTTTCTTTTTTTTTTGGGAGGGGGGGGTGCAGATTTATGTTGTTTTAATATCTGGTTTTTGGGGTGTTCTTTTCTTTTCTTTTTTACCTCTTTAGACTTGAAATTTTGATTACCATACGTTGGACAGATTATATACATAGTACTAGCTTTGTTTATTTTAGTAATATACATACCAGGATTAAAAAATATTTTAGCCATCTGACCCTGTAAAACAATAGAGTTACATTTTAGAAACTAAATGCTATTTTATTGATAGAACAGCTTTAGGATTAGTGACAATAACAAAAAGATATGACAAAGACCCACTACCTAAATGCATAAGAAGTATATTTTTTAAATGTATAAACTGCCGTTTGATCTGTAAAAATTAACTAAATAATCCCGTATCAGAATTTTCCAATGAAACACAAACATTTTATGAAGGGATTGTTTTTTAATTAGAGAATTAATATGTAATAAATAATCAGCATTTAATACAATTTTCCGATAATTCATTGTTAACTTTTCTAAATTATATAAAATACCATACCATTTCAACTTGTCTCTTGATTTCAAAAGTCGAAGCACAATCTAAAAGAGAAAGAATATTTAAATAACAATACCTGTCAGACTGAAGAACGGATAAGGTATGCGTATGTTATTTTAAGTCATCATTTATTTTTTTATTTAAAATCTCATTAACTTTGTTCTTAAATACCTGGTTGTCGTGGCAACAGTGGTGCTCTCTCATCAGCTTCACCTTCACCTCTAATATTATTTGTATTTTGGTTCTGTACATTTCTTTCTTCTTCCTAAACAAAAAATTAAGTATGTGTAATTAATAGAATAAGTACATTTACTAAATGGTTGCCATGCCCAACAAAAAACTAAAAAGATCTTAACGTCTTTTAAATGGCATTAAAGTAAACTGACTATTTAATGCATGCATAGTAATGGAAAATATTTATAACATGTGTTCAAGATAGGAAAATTAAAAAAACATTGAAATAAGATTTAGTATTTAAAATCCAGCGAACATTTTGTTTAAAATATTTTGATAAGCAACAATTGCTAATCAATTTAATTAATAATTGTTCATTTTGCATAGCAAATTTGTTTTAATAAAGTTTTCTAGGACATTTTAGATAATTATATATTTTTCTAAAACCAATGGTAATATAAACAATGTTAGGGAACCATCTAAAAAACCATACATGTTGCGTTATTTAAAAAACTAATAATAAAAACAAATAATAATAAACTTTTTTTAATGTCTAGTCATCAGAAATATGACATACTGTCAAAATAATGGATTGTGAATTTATGTGATGTGTTTTAACTCTTGAGAAGCAATCTAAGAAATTTGCATACTGAACATAATATTCCCTAAGATCTGTCTGTATAAATAAAAATGTTTTAGTGTATATTATTATTTGTAATTAATAAAACGATGGCTGATAGTGCATAAAGTATTACCACAACAGAACTTGTAGTCTCTTCATGTGTGAGAACAGCATTTGCTGCAGCCATCGACTCCGTTACAAATGTCACATTCACAAAGCTGAATAACACAAGTAAATCAATTCTTTATTTCTTCATATATGAATCATATAAAGTTCACATACAGTACGAGTAAATAAACAAACAATTGAAACATATAAAATTAGCATATATACACTTCAGCACTTGTAACTTTGAATAGTTACTGTTGTATGAAAGTTATGGCAACCTCACCATGCCATAACGGCTATACATGGGTTTTATGATTATGGTGGTAGAGGGTACATATTGTGTTATTTTTTTTATTCTAGATTGTGGTGAGGGTCTGGAGAGTTCTGTCATCCTGTGAGTTAACATTTCATCACAGGACTGACCTATTGTTGTATATTGTGAACATTATTTTATATAGTGATATTATATTTCAAGAGAACTATCTACACCATTGCCTATCTGTGATTATGTTATAGAATAAACATCAGTTATGAATTTAAAAAGTTATTAAAAAAACATCAAAATGGAAATTAAGAAAGCAAAAGAAAGAAAAAAGGAAAAAATCAGTTGAAGTAAAATCAGAATTAAAAACTGAAGTTATTGTTTTTAAAATCACAAAACATTGAACAATGATTTTAATGTTTCTAATTTTCATTAAATAATGACATCTGGACTAAATACTTCAGAAAGAGAAATATGTCTCCCTTGTATCAATGTGGTAACTCCCTCTGACTAGTTTTGCACCTTTCAAATGATATAGTTGGTAACTCAGTCTGATATGACAATTTGTAACTAAGTTCCTTCAAAACCAGTTGAAAATTGTTCATCTTAATTATACTATAATTATTACTCATGTACCTACTTGAAAATACTCCAACATCAACTTTCACCTACCGTAATCATTATCATTTTCTATGTTTATGATACCCCCACTCCTCAAAATTTTTGCATCTGTGTTAAAATTTAGTTTTCAGAAAATGCATTATTACCTCGTAAATGCCAGCAGCACAACAATGATAAGACTGACCAACCACCCAGCTGCCTGGAATGCCATTGGCATAGTCAGTGCCCCTGTACCAACTATCAGGTTGAAGATATATATCAACCCAACCTGGAAAAAAAAGACAAAATATATGAGAAAAAAATAATATGGAACAATTTGAGAAAATAATGTAGTTCTTAAAAAAGTTCACACATGATTTTAACAATGTCTGTGACCGAGCACTTATTTCTAGGCTTGTCAAGTGTTTATAGTTCAATGATTCAGTTAGCTTGACATCAATTTTTAATATTGGTTGTTAACATCACAATGTGATGCCAAGATTCCTGGTTTTATGAAGAACTGGAAAATATGTGACCACTTTGTGCAAACTCACTTTAATTTTGTGTTAGGTAAAAGCAGTATCCTTTCAACTGTCATATTTTGCATTGAATTCTTTAAAATGTGTGATGTCTAAACTTTGGAACCCTTCTCTAAAGACGGACCTAACGCTCACGGAAGGCGTGCTTGAACCTTCTAATAACAACAATAACTCAGTAATGCAATGACTGAACAAGGAATCGTTGGACCATAAAGAAGAGATATCACTGACACTGTCATTTGGACTCTTGACTCAGTCTGAGTGGTTACGATATAAACAATTCCTGCTAGGACTTGTTTGACTTACTGGGGTTGAATATGTGCTTGTTTCTGTCATGATTTAACTAGTTATATTGTGTTCAAGTCATGTCTTTCCTCTAGTTGCTTGACTTTGTTAACTCCACTTGACTATGACTCGTGATATGTAGGCGGAAATAAAGAACGATCGAGTTATTGAGAGTAATCTCCCCTTTAACTATGATACGTTGAAAGACATTTGATTTTGCATTCATTTGTTGTTTACTGAATATAATTTATTTATTTTAATAAAAATTTCTAGTCCTTGTATAATCATTTTATTAACGTTGTAGATCAATAGGTCGTTATTAGAAAAACCAAAGTTCATAAAATTATTTAGCTCGCCTGTAAACAGTAAAGGATGTTGAATAATGCTAAATTTCCGTCGCGTGAACAGTAGGTTAATTTTAATAGACCTGTTTAAATAATGAGGAGTTTAATTATTGTATTAAACAAAATTAACATTCTCAGTGTTGTGTCTTGTGAAGTAATGCAGAATCAGATGGGCTACATAACTTGCAAACTGCTGCTCTCTAAACAGACTAAAGGGTTAAAACCAAAAGTAAAGAGAAAAGTTTGAGATTAACCTGAACATTCTCAGTAGCGGATCCGGGGGGGGAGGGGGGTCAGGACCCACCCTTTTCTAGATATATTTCTAATTTTTAAAACTATTTTATGAGTGGAAGGACGTGAAGATTAACCATTTTTCACCTATTTCTATTCATTCCTCACTTTTGGAACACCACCACCCTCTTTTCATTAAAAATCCACATTTGGACCCCCTGTTTAGAAATCCTGCATCCACGTCTGATTCTTTAATAACAGCCTCCAATTCCATTTTTGACTATTATCAGATTATAATCTCACTTCAGTGAACAGATGGGAAATGTAGGCCCCCATTTTAAACTACTTATTAAGTATTTTTGTAATCTGTACTAAATACTAGGGGGTGTAGGCCCCATCAAAATCATAGGCCCATGCTAACTGACCCATATACTCCCCCCCCCGCCCCCCCCCCCCCCCCGACCTGGGACCAAATACGCACACACACTAAATCCATGCCAGTAAAGATAAAAATACATTTAAATATAACTTTTTTCTTTGTTTTTGTATTGTAGATTTTGAAATTGACATTCGTGACTGTTAACTATAACAGAAAGATTTACAATCTCTCAGATGAAAATCAACAAGGATTCCTTTGTGTTCGGATCAAGGGTTCTACTGGTACCATATCAAAGGCACCATGTGCTAAAGTAGGAAGAAAATATTTCAATTTTTTTTTTATGCACATATTATTTTAAACAAAATTTGTTACCATATGTATAAAACCAAAACTTTTGTAAGAATTGTCAAAAAAATAAATAATTAAAAACAAATGGGCACATTTGCCATCGAGTTGGATTAATATTGTTATTTATTAATTTACATTATGCATATTATATATAACTTTTAGTAAATTGCTTTAATTGATAATAATAGAGGTTATGTTATTTTAAATGCAATATATTTTAACAAATATTTTTAGAGGACTACTACCATGTCCATCTGTGATAATGCCCCTTTAATTTTAACATTGTTTTGTTGATACTTGCATACATGTATTATCATTTACAGGTATCATAAGTGGATGCAGTCAAAAGAACTACAGATACTGACGGCCTCGGAGCCTCTTTCTCTGGAGGAGGAATATGATATGCAAAGGAAATGGCAAGATGATGATGACAGTAAGTTTTAGATTGATGTGTTGTTTTGATGGTGATGTCTGGAGTACATTCAGTAGGTTTCTTCTAAGATCATGTCATTCAGTTGTTAAGCAAATCTCCAAATGAAAAGACCTCGAAATTGGTAGCAGGTGCTTGATAAATTAGTTTTAGCAATGTTAAAACTCAAAATATTAACTTGTCGTGAATGTTTTACATCCATACATTCAGGGTAAGCTAGCATTCATAGGCATTATGTAGTAATTCTCTGGCTCTAAACATTCTCAGTGAGTTTAACATCAAGTGCAAGCACCTGTCCAGCAAGTGCCAGCTTGCTATTTGGTTGGTTATATTTATTTCGTACTTATATCCAATTAAGGTTCAAGCACGATGTCCAGGAGACAGTTTAGCTTATTGTGTTGTTTGTCCAGGACAGAGGTCTGTGTTAGTAGGAGACAACACCTGCTAAACTAATGCATCTACTCTCATTTATAAGCAGCATGGGATCTTTTATATGCACTATCCCACAGATAGGATAGCACATCCTTTGATAAACTACTTGCGAGCCACTGTTCGGTGTGTTATACACCTACCCACTGAGCTCTGCAGAGCACTCACTCTGGTTTGGAGCCGATACAGAGTTTAAAAATCCCATGCTTCGACTGAGATTTGATTCCAGTACCTACCTAGCTATTTGGTCATGAACATGAGGCTATTCTCATCATTTTATTTTAATATGATTAAATTGTTTTCAGAGTGTACTTTCATTGTCTTGGATTTACTTCAGTACACCAATGGAGAAAAGAATCAAGAAGAAAAGGAAATAGGTAATACAGTAGTTTAATTTCATTCATCAGTTAGTGAAAGTTTAGGTAGTAAATGGAAATAAAATCATTATGATCTAAAAAGAATCCACATTTATTAAAGAAACTCATTAGGTTTAATCTACAGAACAACAAGATAATTTATTTTAAACCTGCTTTTCACTTGCAGGTCTAGGAATTTTGAACAGGAGGAGTTGACAGATGCTGTTAAGAAATTTAATACGGAAAGGGTGGGGGAAGAGTAATAAAACGTTACAATCAAGTTATGAAAATTAAAAATTAGTGGACAAAAGGGAAGCTTGTTAACTGAAACAAAGTTAGATGGGGAATACATCTTGTGATGGCAATTTAATTCAAATAATAACAAAGTAAATATCCAATAATGATTTTTTTTTAAATGTCGCCGCAGATCAATTTTCTAACAGCTTTTTGCAACAGCACTGCTGAGTGTCATTGTGAATTTTGAGGGCTGGAAATAAGCAAATTACTAGCCCCAAACTGCATTATATAGTAATCATTATATGCTGTTATCTTTTGAGTATTTTCTTCTTTTTTAATGATCAAACCCATAGTTAATTATTTTTTCTTTCAGATTCAATGATTGGTGATGTGAATTTGTTCTTCAATGATGACACCAACAGAAAATCTGCAGAGATTGAAATAATGATTGCAGGTGTAGTTTATCTTCTGATAATATAGTATTTTCACAATATTTTTGTTTCAAGCCCATTAAATACACATCTGGCAGAATGATGGCAATAAACTGAATGCAGTTGGAAAACAATTTGCCACATTGTACCAAATGACAAAATAAATTATCCGTGTTCCACTTGATGGGCTCTGTCAATATATCTGACAAAGACCCAAATGAATAAAAAGCAATCAAAATAGCATGTGAAAGCTGAAATTTCTATTGTTCAATTTTATGTTTATTAAGATGAAATGTCACTAGATTGTAGATACATAATGCTAGTTCCAAAAGACAAATAGGCTATTTATTGATTTTTTTAAATTTATATTCTAGAACTTATTGTTCTAACTGGCTTTTTCTTTTCAGAAACGACATCTCGGGGCAAAGGATTTGGAAAAGAAGCATTACTGACAATGATGAGATATGGTAATTACTTAATAAGCAATCATTGTATTTTATTATAAATGTAATCTGCTAGTTTGAATATTATTTTGTTCAATTGTGGTTTATAATAATTATGTTTTACATTTCAGAATCTATCTTCTTTAATTTAAGAATTATTCTTGTAATTTAAAATTTAACTTTGTCAAGATATTAATATAAATATTATCTCAGGCTATACATTTTAATTGGAATAATCATATGATTAAAATAGGCCTAATGCATGAATACTTAACTACTATTGTAAACCAGTTTTAATTGTGTCTACCTATGAAGGTGTTGAAGTGCTGGACTTGGACAGAATAATAGCAAAGATCGGATATGGCAATAAACCAAGTATCTGCATGTTTAAGAAGTTTGGCTTTAAAGAGGTTTGTATATTTCAAAAGTTTATGCACTGCGTAATAATGACTATATATTTAATCCTTATCAATATTTTCAATTTTGCACCAGGTACTGGTTGTCTGCCCTATGAGGCATGTATTGTTTTAACCTTACATGATCACACATAATATTGGTACGTCATGGACATCAGTCACTTCCTGGAAGTGTGGGGGACCGAGTTGGTGAGCTTTCTGGAAGTGGGAGTGAGGGTTGGGGACAGAGTCAAGGAAGGAGGATGGAGGCATGTCCCCCAGCCCCATATTTTGTTTTTGAAATTCCAAGATTTGTAAAATTACTTTTCTGGCTTAAACCTTCAAACTATAATAGACCTCCTGTATATTTGCTAAGTGTTACATTGATATCATAAAGAGAAATATTGGAAAAGATTATTATTTAGACCTTTTATTTCAATGTTTTGCCATCCAAAAAGTGAGGGGTGTGATGTGTACCCTAGGGATTAATGCCCATGGTACATGTAGGCTACTAATGTCTGGTTTTGACACATTAAATGACACCACTAGAGCACGTTGATTTATTATTCATCACTACTGGATGTCAAACATTTGTTAAGTTTGACATGAAGTCATCAGATGACACCCACTACAGTTTTCCATTAGTAGCACAGGACAGCACATACCAGTCTTTAATATACAGTTGTGGGGTAATTATAGCGATGGGGAAAATCAAATGAAAGAATGAGTCTACACAGGGGATTTGATCCTATCACCAAATCACCTCAAGCAAACACACTACAGACTGAGCTAGACTCCGCCCCATTTGATATATTAGTCTTGCAACGATACCAGTACTCACTAAATACATGACCATGACCCAGCATGCCATGGCTATACTAAATAATGTCAAAATGGTTTCCTTAATTCTCCTTCATTTAGTTAGTTTTACAGTAAGGCAGCAAATGTGAAAAATACATAATTCAACATAATTACATGAAAAAAAGTATCCATGATAACAACATTTACATTTTCTTTAAATATTTAGATTTCGACCAGCGACATTTTCAAAGAAGTGACTTTCGAGCTGAACGTCACTGATGACATTTTGGCCATAATTAAAGAAAATACTCACCATTTTAAAATAGAGCTGAGGTCGTGACAATAACACTTTCACTCTATCTGCAAGTCAACCATAAAAGGGTAACTCATCAACAGATGAAGCAAGTCTTACACTATGGGTGGAGTGTCAGCATTAGTTCTACATCCTCAACTACAATCACATGAAAGGTCACCAGCAATAAAATGTCATGTTTAAAACTTTTTCTCTGTACAAGACAGAGGGTGAAAGATATTTAAATAATGCACTGACAGTGACAGAAGCAATCTGTATACTAGAAATCAGTTTTAATTCTATGTGTGAATGATACACACTAGTATAATGAGCAATGAAAATGATACAAGAATGAAAAAAGTTTTACAATTGCATATTAACAATATTAGTATGGAAATTGTCATCCAATAAAAATGGACTTGAATGTAATATAAAGACCACACATTATTAGGTTCAAAATTATATCCATGAAAGCCAGCAACCTTTGAAAGCAGCACAATGTACATTATTTTTACAACTTACAAAAAAAAGTAGTTTGTTTTATTTAACAACACCACTAGAGCACATTGATTTTTATCTTATGATCAGCTATATGGTAATGCTGACATGTCTTTAGAGGAAACATTCTTCTGCAAGGGATCTTTTATATGCACTTTCCCAGACAGGACCACACGTACCATTGCCTTTGATGAAACAGTTGTGGAACACTGGTTGGAATGGAAAATAGCCCAAACTGCAAATGTTTTACAACATATGATCTTCATTCAATATCTGGAGTATAGTTACCCCACTCCTAAGTACAATTTCAGGGCATAAGTCTTATGACAGTTTGTATTTGTGGATGGTATGTTTAAATCTTCAGTGGACATGACACCGAAAAAGATTTTATAAATGTCCGTCAATCTGGTGCACTCATACAACCTTTGCAATTAAGAAAATAAATGCTGTGGAGAAATATTGTCCACGGCATTTTCCACTGCAAATTTAGCATTCACACATTTCTAATTCTTGAGTTAGCTAAAAAATAAAATATGTAGACCACAGCAAAAGAAAGTGCTGCAGATAATGAAAACTCCACTGCAATCTCCACTGCAATCTCCACAGCATTGCCAACTGCCATGGGGAATTTCAGGGATTGTAAATATACATAGTATCATACATTGTATGTGTCGGTAATGAAATAAAGTTGGTTATTATCAGTTCACTTTGTATTGATTTTTGTGAATATTAAGTGTTGATATTGGATTCTTCATCAAGAATTAAAAACTATACTATCAACTCATAAGCAACAGCTGCATTTGAAATAACATAATGAAAAAAAAAATCAACATACATATAAAATCCATTTCATATTTATTTGTAATCAATAGCTTACAAATATAATAAATTACAAAATAAAACAACACTGATATTTACAAAAAAAATAGAATTCACATACCACACTGTACGTAAGAACACGTAAATTTCCAAAAATGCATAGATTAAATATCAAGATATAAGGTAGTCTAAATACAAAACAAATAGTTGATACAACATAAAATCTATTTATACGTCAATTTCACATGCTCTAACAACCTAGTAAAATATTAATTATAAAAACGATTCAATGATAGAGAAACAGATATTTCTGTTCTCTACTCAAGTCATAAATAAAGCTATGTAAATTAACATTCGTTAATAAAAAGACTAAAAAAAACTTTAATAATTGTAAAAATGATGTCTGAAGATCATCTGATATTCATGTGCATTCATTGTATTTTAGCAATAACTGCAAGCTACTAATAGTAATACCAAGTGGATATAATCATTTTCCCAAGCACACATTTGTACAAAGTTTAACATGGAAAAGAGAACTGTTGTGCCAAGCACTGTTCCAGTTAAATTTATATTGGGGGGGGGAACGCCTTTAATTGTGTACCATTTACATAAAAAATTAATTTTTCATCCCCTCCCCACCTACTTTTATAAAATATGCTCATGACTTCCTACCAAGGTTAATATACACATGGATTTGATACCAAAATGACCACCACATTATTTATTGCCGGAGGTCACAGACCCAGTACCAAGGAAATTATAATTTCTTTCACCAACCCACTACATAAAAAAAAACCATGTGCATTCTGTTACCCCCCTCCCCCCTCGTAATTTCAATTGGAAAGGCCCTAAGTGAACATTTTTCAGGAAAAATTAAATTGGGTCTCCTTTTTAGGCCAACGGTCTTAAAAATAGAAAAAGGTCCTCAAATATATGGGGATAAATTCAGTTGCCCATTTTAGGAAACCATTGTTAACAGATTTAGGTGAACAAAAAATAAACCTGAATGTCAGACAAAAAGCACAACACATCAAATAACACCATGCAAAAAAAGCTAGTAATTATGGATATCAACTTTGTGCTGTATTGTATTAAACGAATCTTCTAAAATCACAAATATTTACCGGACAATGGCCGTATCGGCTTGCTCATTTATAGGCATACTGCACATAGCATACTAATTTTCACATCTTTACTCCCAATTAGTGCAATTAAATATATATTTTTGAAGATTTAATAAAGATATTAATAACTACTTTGCCCTGTCCCCCCCAAAAAATCTTACTTTAACAATGGAATTCAATAACTTTTTTTTCGTATTTTAATTTACACTACAGGTACCGTATTTGTATGATCATTTCCAAATAATTAAATTTATATTATAAATAAACGTTAGTTTGAAGATATCTCATTGGTCGAACCAATAAAATGAAGTTATAACAGAACTGCTTTCCAACCACTATGTTCACAAACTATTCTTAGACCAGCCATGACTCCAGTTCCAAGTAAATGCATTGTTAGTTTCTTTCGAGCGGGATCTAGCTCAAACGGTAGCGTGTCTGCCTGTGAACCAGTCGATCGTCGGATCGATCCTTCTAAGTGGACCCATATGCAGTTTGGGCTATTTTCCGTTCCAACCAGTCGTCCACAACTGGTTTATTAAAGGCCGTGGTATGTGCTGTCCTGTCTATGGGACGGTGCATATAAAAGACCCCTTGCT
>JAULBS010143089.1:0-12602 GCA_032355785.1 Symmetromphalus regularis | reverse complement strand
TGACGTCCAATAGCCGATGATAAGATAAAAATCAATGTGCTCTAGAGGCGTCGTTAAATAAAACAAACTTTACTTGTTTAGGTTCCAGTTGTAAATTTTACCTATATAATACGCTTGTTTTATCATGTATTACTGGAAAAACATTTCTTAAATCCAGTCTCACCTTTGTATATGGACGGATACGTAAGTTGTTTTGTTTCAAGATGTACTTTGTGTCAAAGAATAGCAACTATTTTCAATTACGGTAATTGCAATTAAGTGTATGGCACGACACGATTTTGCCATCTGATGGCAATTCACAAACAATCTAACCGACATGCAGACAACTTATGCTATTTTAAACACCAGTGTATTTAGGAAAATAGAAGAAAAAAATCTTCTTAACATAACTAGAAATAACATTAGCATTCCCTTCTAAACATTATTATTTATATTTTAAATATTTATATGCAAATAATAAATGCAGCAATTTGTTTTAACAAAATGTCTATATAAACTGAGACTGCCTTGCGCAATTCCTGTAAATATAATAGTTTTTATAGATGAACAACACTCGATATAATTGTATACATCAGCAGGTATCCTGGGAAAGCGGAGTTACGTTCATCGACAGTTTTCTTTCCGCTCGCTACAATAGCCTAGCTAGTGATGCTCAACAGCGAGTGGCGATCGATCAACTTTGTGTTTCTTACAAAACCAATCGACAGGCAAAACTGTGCGCGACTTTTCTTTTGTGTTACCGCTAACAAAGATCCCTGAACGCAAATTGCAAACATTTGTTTGAGCGATCGGAACCGTATTTCTTCAAGAGCTAACAATGCGAACTGGTATAACAAACATTCTTTTGAATTTCTCATCTATAGGATTATTCACCTTCATAACACTCAATAAACATGTTGCAAAACTGTACACTGTCAACAAAAAACACCCCGTTAAAAACAACAGAAGAAAAGCAATGTAACGCAATGTTACGCTTCAGAACGCAAAACACAAATTTGAAGAATCACATTAAACCCGTTAATAGTTGATGAAATTTTATTTTCATAATGTGATTGTTTTTTCTTTATTGAACTTTTAACTTATCATAAAGGAGATTCTCTTAGCATGAAGAAAATGTCCGATATTAGATTCCGGTTTGTGCTCACGGCTAGCATGCTTGAACAGCTTTCTAATTTAAACATGTTAAAATATTGTCCGATTCGTTCCACAGAAGAACACTTGAAGCTTTTTATTTAATGCTTTGCTCTCTAGAAGTAGTCCGTCAAGATGTGAAAATATTCTTTCCATAATACCGACGACCAAGTACAATCTGAGACTGGTATGGCAAACACCTTAGTTTATGACCTACACAACAGAAACAACTTCCTCTACACGTTCACGTGTCCGCGGTAAAGGAGCCGTGTTTCTTTTTTGAAAATCGTTTAAAAACTAACCCTAACTCTAACCCGGAGTTAGGTTTTGGGTTAGAATAAATAAACAGACGCCATGACATCAATTCGAGATCCTCGGGATCTAGCCTCTTCCTTGGACATTATTCTCCCTATTTTAATTTTATTTTTTGAAATATTTCTACTATACATGAACATTACAATAAATCTCCTGCCTTAAAGATATTACATGTTCAGTAATTAGGAACAGAAAAAGGGATATATATTTACAGGGTTATATGAAACACTTGTTCAAGAACGCTCTACGTGGGCACACGTCTGGTCCTCAAGGCATCAAAAGCGAGATACGAAAGGATGACGGCCATAAAAACTTCCATTATATAAAAGAGTGAAATTATTAGTACCTGCTCCTCCCCCCCTCGAATCCAGGTGATAAAACATATACAGTTTTTCTTAATTTCAGTATAATACAATACTAATTGGTTAAAGAACCCTTAATTGGATAACAACGATAAGATCCTTTCGAAATTTCAAGTGATGAAACAAACATAATACAGTTTTTCTTAATTTAAGTATAATATAATACTAATTAATTAAAGAACCCTTAATTGGATATCAACGATAAGATACATTTGAAATTTAGCCTCGATTAGAACGACTTTCGCTTTAATCCCAACATCTACTGGTTCACGTCCATTCACCAACTTGAAAACGTTGTTGAGAAACATTTATCACAATACCGGTTGTAATAGGATAACCGAGCGAAAGCAGCTTGATTTGCTATTTTTCCGGATGTCGTAACCAAGTGGAAACAAATTAATTTAACTATTTCTAGATTTTTCTTTATCTGTAAGTGATAAATGACTCTACATTAACCGTAGTTTAAAACCAGGCAATGAGCCCTGACGAAAATAGTCAATGACCCGTGTTATAATAATAGTTATTGTACTACTGGGTCGTGCGATATCGATTTCGTTGGGTGATAATATTGTATGAAATAGGTGCTCTTGGTGCACGATAAAAGAGCAATGTGAGACAGACTATTATATAATTAACAGGCAGGACCGGATTTAGACCTTGAGAGACTGGGGACACTTTAATTTTGGGGGTCCCTCACCACAGACATGGGCGTTAATCCCGTGGGAGACGGGGGACACGTTCCCCCACTTTATGGACAGGTGGGACACCTATGTAATTATCCCCCAAACTTTTTGCTTCGAAAAACTGCACGGAGCAATAGCTCCCTTATAAGTCCAGGTACACATAAATAAATATATCGGGCGCGGATGCAGGATTTCTGAAAGGGGGGTGGGGGTCCAAAAGTGACGAGTGAATAGAAATTGTGAATTTTTTTTTAATTTTCACGTCCATCCACTTTTTAAAAGGTAAAACAAAATAAAAAAATCGAGAAAAGGGGATCCTGACCCCCCACCCTCCCCAGATCCGCTAGTGCATCTGTTGTTACCGACATAAAACACCACATTGGTATACCAGCACATCTTGCCCAATGGGCATGGTCCCGATTAAACAATCGTAATTTCCTAACTCAGCAGCAGCATCGTCCGTCAAATGTCAACCAACGACATCCCGACATCTGGACACATTAAATCCTTTATTACCGATGTGACACATCATGTTCGTATGAAAATAACCTGGTAATTGTTTTCTCTAACTGTGGCCATTAAGCAAGACTACGGATGACCACGGGCACAATCAGACTGACCATATAATGGCGGCCAGTTGACTGAGACGAAGGAGAGACAGTATAGCGGATATCATTAGTCATGTTCTGCAAGTCCCGGGAGGCGCGGTCAGTTTGAGCAGGTTGGAATTAAATGTGATTTGCTAGGCGTTTCAACTTGCTGGGTGGACTAGGTGGGTGGGTGTCAAAGTCATCTGGTAGTGGGTGTTCTTTCCATATCTGCCTGTCTGATTAACCAAATGACAATGGGTTTTTTCATGATAGTAGGGTAAAAATGGTATTCTAGTAGGGTAGATTGGTGATGACAAAAGATGTGCTCATGTGGAATAAAACATGCCATTGGACATATAATTTTTCATTATTATTATTATTTATTTATTATTATTATAATTATAATTATTATATTATTATTATTATTATTTTGTAACCTGAATCTATATTTTAAATGAGACAATGCTTCTAATTCAAAATCACAACCAGGCTAAACTATCACACACTGGTAGTGCAGTGGTTAAGCTATCGGAATTCGCGGCTGGTAGGTACTGCGATCAGATCTCAGTCGGGGCATGATAATTTAAATCTCAATATCGACTCCAACCCATAGTGAGTACTCCGAAAGGCTCAATGAGTAGGTGTGAACCACTTAACCGACAAGTGTTCCACAACTGGTTTATCAGAGGCCGTGGTATGTGTTATCCTGTCTGTGGGATAATGCATATAAAAATCCCTTGCTAGTTATCGATAAGAGTAGCCGCATCAAAGTAGCGGCAGCGGGTTTCGTCTCTCTATCCTGGGCAGACAACACAGGAAGCTTAAACCTTTATTGGATATAAGCAAGGAAATAAATAAAACCAACCAAATATCACCTACTATGATGGAATATTTATTAAAATGTTTAGTGTCTACTCAGATGGATAAATCCTATGGTCCAGAGCACCTAGTGATCTACTACAAAGCTACAATAATTTTTACATGACCATACGGGGGCGGCGCAGCCGTTTAAATATTGGGGAGGGGAAGACTGAATAGGGTCGCCAGTCATTTGAAGGGCGCCTACAACGTACTCAATAAATATAAATACTGTCGCAAAAAAAAGGCGCCGCATGTTATTGGAGAGGGGCAAATGCCTCTCTTGCACTTCCGGATGCGCTGGCCCTGTCATACAAAATAATACTTAGTATCTTTAATTTGATACAGAAACTAAGTACTACAAATACAAATAACGAATAATTATCAGAAACGTTTTGAACTTTATCCTTATTCCACTCGTTCATATGAATGTCGAGTTGACAGGATTAGCTGAACCTCATCATGTCGTCTGCTACCGATAACAAGTGCAAATCTACACAGAAACGCTATAACAGTCTCATAATGTAAGTCATCTGCTCTAAGTGAAAACATCTGCGCCACTTACAGTTATATGTCTTTGGCGTCATTCCTTTGCGGCTCCCTGCAACCGAGAATGGAGAACCCGATACTTGTCCTACGACATACTACACGAAATTCATTTGTCAAACAAAATGAAAGAGCAACCAGAGTGCAGCCTACACGTCTGCGCGCTAC
The DNA here is from genome assembly GCA_032355785.1 of Symmetromphalus regularis. Taxonomy (NCBI): domain Eukaryota; kingdom Metazoa; phylum Mollusca; class Gastropoda; order Neomphalida; family Neomphalidae; genus Symmetromphalus; species Symmetromphalus regularis. The sequence continues at coordinate 7,949 of JAULBS010143089.1, read as the reverse complement.
CAAGCTAATTCAGTGGGTTTTATACAACCTAGTCCATGTATTGAGTGAAACGAAGCTTATGCTATTACACATATAAATAATTCACAACACAGAGAACAAACGACATCTTTGCGATCTTTTGCTCACTGTGGTTTTCTAGAAGTAATGAAATTTGCCATAAGGCTTTCAAACAAAGATAAGAGTCTCTTTTGTAGTTTTGAAAGAAATCAATAAAAAGATAAATATTTACAAATAACCGAACATTACTAATTTAACTGCGTGCAATAGTTCTTTCTTATATTTTTTTCAAAGATAATTAAATAATTCACGGCACACAAATTTTGTGTAATTAAAAAGGATCATTATTAATGAGCCGAAATAAAAGTTAATTGTAGGAAAACATTAAAAATTTATTAAAGTTACTGGTCCTACATTCAAAGAATCCAACATGGCTGTTTCTTGCGTAATGGGTATTGACTTTCCATAAACAATAGAACAACTAAGGCTGTAATGGGTATGTCAAAATGAATATGTAATTTTAATACTTAAAATAAGACAAAAGTATTTTTCTTTATAATTTTTAACAATAGCTGCAATTAGTGTTTTTAATTTTATTTTGGTCATAGCATTATACTATCAATTTTAGCTAATAATATTAAATAGTTTAAAATAATTTGTTTGGAAAAAGCCAACAAACACACACCGTGTTTCCCTGACACAAACTCAAAACTGAGTCTGTCTGTCTGTCTGTCCTCGATCTCCCTATATGTAAATTATTTTACATCCAGTATGTAATATAACGATAATATTAATGCGATCTGAAAAATAAATCATCCAACTACTGACTAACAAAAACACAAATAATGATGTGCAATTAACTACATTAATAACAATTTTTAAGTACTATTTTGATGCAAAATGAGAGCCACGATAACTATGGAGCTGGGAAGTCTTACGAACAAGTATAATTGATGATTCCTGTAAGTAAACGTCCATTGTAATCAAATAAAGACAACCCCACGTTCAAAACGTGAGTAGCAAGTAGAATACAAACCCTCATCTTTGCTGTGTTGTGAGAGCATTTTCACAGAAAAAGAACGTTAAAACCAGTTTAAATCTAAAGGAACATGCTTGGAACTTTATTGGACTTTGTCATGTGGACCCATCTGGACATAAACTGACAGCCTTAGAAGTTACCTTGCGTCAGGGGTGATAGCAGTTCTTGACCATATCAAACGACTCAGTGGGGAAGGGTTGAGTATGTCATCTGAGCAGATAGGGATTTCACTCGCAATGACTCGCTCCTCATTGTTTGGACTGGGGTTGTCTTTATAAAATTATAATGAACGTTTCCTCGCAGAAAAGGTCAATTATACCTGATCGTAGAACTTTTCCTATCGAGATATTTCAAAATCACTACTTTCATATTTGTGTTTTTATTAGTCAACAGACTCATCTTTTAGATAACATTAATATTTCTATCATATTTCAGACTACACACAAATGACTACTGCAACACCGCTCCAATGAACAATGACCACCTGGCCCGAGGATCTGCCCTTGAGAGAAAAGCTGTATGGGGATCTGACAACCATAAGAAGGACTGCAGCCATGCGCGGTTCCATGGGAGGGGGGCGCAAAAGGAGCACGCCCACTCTAATTTTCGGGCAATAAACATTTTTCTTGTAAAACCCTAAGCGCAAGGACAGGCTAACGCAGCAATTATAAGTCCCATCAGCAAGGTCGGGCTTCACCCCCCTATTCACAATTGCTGGAACTGCCCCGTCAGCATTTGTGAAAGGAGTTAGTATTCCCATCTAATGTGTGGTGATCTAGGAGGAAGAACTACATATTGTTACAGTCATAGTAGAAAAACGGGGGCGGAATAGGGTGGAGCTTAAGTTCTCTGTGTATATAAATACATACTCGTATGTTACCTTGAAGATAACATGCATCCAATCATGCGTACGACGATCTCCCGTTTCCTCCCCCTCTTCTGTTTTTTTCTCTCTCAACTACCAGTGACGGATCTTCGTGTTTATTTCACGGGGCCTACCCCCTCCCTAAATTTAACGATTTGTAAAACATTATTATTATAATATATATTTATTTTTTATTATTATTTAACGTTAAAGAATCCAATGTTTCTTTAGGACCCCCCCTAAATGGATTTTCTGGATTCGCCACTGACTACGTACACTATTTTGTCTCACATACGCACAATTACCCGTATACCACATCAAACTATCGTATTTGTACACGCCTGGAAGCTCACAATTTCCTTAAATTTAGTTGTGGTATGAATACATTTTCTTCATATGAATAAAACACATTTTGCCACGCATTTGCCTAATCTAATCATGTGAACTGTTGTGAACTAATAACGCGTATTTTAACCACTATTTATCATAATTGCCTCCTGACATCGCACGTTGAGGTTGAGCAGGAGCCGTCATTATTTTCAATAATCTTGATAAAAGCTGAGTGTCTAATGTAGAGCTGTCATTACGGAGCGGACAGTGGTGGATTCCTTTAGAGAAATATTGCCGCCCGCATGTTTGTCACGCGTCCGTTCCGTTCCCGTCAAAACGAACCATAATTTGAGCGAGAGAGACGTCTTGTGTTAATTTGTCAAACACAAATAACATTTTAATATGAACTCGTTCGACAGATATGAGTAATGGAAAAGAGAAAGCGATCACTTGACATCAAGTTTGTTTTACCACATTTAATGATAATCAAATACGGTAGTGTCATTTATTGGCATTCAACTTTGACACAAAATAAATAAATAAAACACATTGACCGCCTCAGTGGACTCATCTGCAGTTTGGGTGATTTACCGTTCCAACCTGTGGTCCACAACTGGTTCATCAAAGGCCGTGGTATGCTCCGTCATGTCTGTGGGATGGTACATATAAAAAAGATCGCTTGCTGCTTATCGGAAACAGTAGCCTAAGTGGCGACAACGGGTTTCCTCTAAAACATATGTCAGAATGACCATATGATTGACGTCCAATAGCCGATGATAAGATAAAAATCAATGTGCTCTAGAGGCGTCATTAAATAAAACAAACTTTACTTTATATACCACCATATTGCTTATTCAGCGGCTATCAGGTACCATACACAGTGTTCTTCTTTTCTTCTTCTGAATTATCGGGTACCCACACACTGACACACGGACAGACACCCCCAATCCCTCCACACTAATATGAACTGATCCTGCATCAAACTAATGATTACGAATTGGGGTATGGCTGATATTTTGAGTCTGCTAGGTACTAAATCTTAGGTGACACTAGAGATATATTTTCATATATATTGGCATGTTGTAATGGTCGTAAAATTTCATGCTTTTACCACAAATTCGTTTAGTTTGTCGATATCTGCTGTACAAAAGAGACCAAATTTAAATTAATATGAATTGATCCTGCATCAAACTAATGGTTACGAATGACTTCGAAATCCTTACGAGACCCGGTAGGAGTTCATTATAGCAAATGTCATCTTAGTAAAGGATTCTTAAAGATCGGCGTATCATCACTGCATCACAAACGGTCTATTGAGACCGCCAAACAGTCAACTGAATTTGATATGTCTGGATTCTAAATCGTGATGAATGACAGATGATGAGGTCTCAGTCGTTTCCCCGGGAGCTGTCTATGACGTCATACCATTCAATTACGCAGTGGCTGTCACTCGTTGAAAGAAAAACTCTTCAGGACCACGTAAGGATGCGAGGCGTTCAGTAACTTTTGTTCGAGCCACTGTGAACCATGTCAGCACTTTCAGAAAGTAGTGGAACTCATTCGTCTGTTCTTGACACGAAAGGACGCAGCTACCAACAAACGGCGGACAAAGAACACTTCTGCATAATAAAACGTAAAATACAAGAAGATAATTACTCTATTTAAAAGAACTTCATTACATCTCAGAATAGTCTGAGGAATTGTTCGGGGGTTGTTCACAATTGCCGACATTTTCTAATTTGAACAAAGCGTAGAAACTTTCAGACATCCTTCCGCCAAATTAGCGCGGATTAAATGTCAATTGTGGCGAGATTTCAATGGATATTTTACATTTTGTTTAAGTCCAATTTTTTGCAAGTGCATTAGCATTATTATTATTTGACAGAGATAATTTGATTGGTCAAATGCAAGGTCATTCGTTCACAAGTGCTAGCCGGTTATCTTCTGATACAAATGGAGACGATGTGATGGAAGGGATATAATTTTAGATGGGGGTTTGTAAGCTATTTAATTATAATTGGTACTAATTTAAATTCGTACAATGGACGCGACCCCCTCCATCCATAATTATGATTTGTATGAAAAAAATATTGCTTGCCTTTTATAATATATAAAATGTTGTCTTTCAACTACACTGGCAGTGCAGTTGTTTCTTAATTGGGGATTGAATCTCAGTCAAGGTGTGGACGTTTTCATCTCAGTCCCGACTCCTTCCCAGAGCGAATGCTCCTTTCGCCAAATTAATACGCATAAAATGGACATTTTACTCACAAGGAAATTCGTACGCTGGATCTGACTCCATACGATTTGTATGCATTCATTGAAAAATGCTTTCCACGGCGTTTTTGTAATACTTATATAAAATATTGTGTTTCACCTACACTGGTAGTGTAGTTATTTCTCCATTGGACACGATACTGGGATGTATTGGGATAGAATTTCAGTCAAGGCATGGAATTTTTCATCTCATTACCAGCTCCTACCCAGAGTGAATGATCGATAACTGGTTTATCAAAGGAAGTGATTTGTGCTGTCCTGTCTAAGGAATCATGTTTATCGATAAGTGTAGCCACATTGCATGGCAGCAACGGGTTTCGTCTCTCGTACCAACAACATAAACCTGAGTTGTGTTCCCAGCACAGCTTGGTTGAACATTAATTAGATATAAGCACGAAAACAATTTAGCTGCTTTACTACAAATAAATAGAACAAAGAGCTGGTAGGCATATTAATTAACAAAGAATTCAGTTTTAACCCCCCCCCCTCCCTCTCTACAGACAGCATAAAGGGCATGTGGAGTGCATTACATTATCGAACCAGTTGGCAACGTCAGTCTGAAACAAGACATATTCTTCAATTATAATGCAGTTGTTCCTTCAAACAGCAAGACGGCATCAAACGTCAACAATATAGAAACAGATTGTTTTTTGCCCATCAAATTAGTTCGTACATTGTCTGATGTTCTCTGGAACTGTGGCGTGAAGCGACCGTAAACAAGTCGTATTTTAGTGCACGAAGACCGGCATCCTAGAAATGCGCAGGAATCTGCACTGACAACAATGATGCGTGGATTTACCTGTTCAAGCGTGTTGGCGAATTCTTGCATTTCCGCCAATACACGACCAAGCCCATTGATATTATATATTGAAAGTTAAGTTTGTTTTATTTAACGACGCCTCTACAGCACATTGATTTTTATCTTATCATCGGCTATTGGACGTCAGTCATGGTCATTCTGACATATTTATTTAGAGGAAACCCGATGCCGCCACATAGGCTACTCTTTTCGATAAGCTGCAAGGAATCTTTTATAAACACTGTCCTACAGACAGGAAAGCACGCACCACTGCCTTTGATGAACCAATTATGTACCACTGGTTGGAACGAAAAATAGCCCTAACTGCAAATGGGTGTACTGAGAAGGATCGATCCGTTAACCGACCGCTTCACAGGCGGACACGCTACCGTTTGAGCAACATCCCGTTCCATATTGAAACGAAAATGCATTTTTTTTTTTTTACTTCATATTAGGTGATGCATTTTCAAAGTGAAAATCTATTTAGGAGTGGCCCCTAAATAATCCTTGGATTCTTTAACGTTAAAATAATAATAACAATAATAAAAAGAATTATAATATATATTTTTTTTAATTGCAAAATTAAGCAGCCCCATATTGATCCGCCACTGTATACACCAGGGCGACCACCTTTCCGGAATTTTCCGAAAACTCCGGAATTTTTAACCAACACCCGGAATTTACATGTATTTTGTTATGAATCAAGTGTTTTGTTCTTTATTTGTAAAATTTATATTAAGATTTAAAAAAAAAAGTTCATTCACGCTTTATATTAAGATTTTAAAAAAGTGCATTCTCGTTTTAAGTTAACTTTTTGAAAATGTGGGTTCACGCGCTTTTGTTTGAAAATTAAAAAAATTCCGGAAAAAAAAATTCCCTTCAATTTGGACGGCCTGATACAATGAGACACTTGGAAAACGCTTCACCCAATATGAAATAAAATTATTGCGTTCACATGTTTCAGTATAGAAATTGAATCATAAAAAAAGCCACGAAAACAACAACATAAAAAAACCCAAGAAAACACTTTATCCTATAATGACACAATCTCATACTCAATCATTTTATGATATAACATAATTTTATTCACAAAGAATTTTCAAAGATGTGATAAGTTGACATTGATGGATATAGCCACTAATGATTTGCAACTAGACGCTATTAACTCAGTCGACAGAGCGTGGGATTCTCAAAATTAGGATCGCGGTTCGACCCCAGAGGTTGAGAGTTCTGTTACTGACTTTATAAAATAATGTTTGCTTCACTCAACCTTGGCAACTAAAAGTACAACACTCTTACGAATATTCATGCAACAATGATTACATCACAGAAACATGTTTTCGAATATGTTCTAGTGGCGCATCAAGAAAATCCATTTAGGGTGGGCTCCAATAATAGGAAGCCGCATTCTTTAATGATAAAAATAAATAAATAATAATTAAAAAAATAATAATATTAAAAAAAAGTTATTTAGATCGAAAAAGTCCGAGTGTTGGGTGGGGGTGGGGTAGGAGAACGTGCGCCTTGGGTCTCCTAAATCCGCTACTGCATTCATATTGAATATATATTGTTAGACACTGACCACTATAATTATTATAGTCTAAGGCAGAAGGTATGGAAGGGAGTGATCCGGAAACTATAGCGGATGATGGTGGCGGGTAATTGAGTTTGGTTATGCAATGTAATTTGGGCTATTTTCTGTTCCAACCAGTGGTCCATAACGGGTTCATCAAAGGCCGTGGTATGTGCTATCCTGTCTGTGACAAAGTGCATATAAAAGATCCCTTGCTGCTTATCGGAAATATTAGCAAATATACCAAAGTGTACAGGGGAGCTATTAAAGTTTAAAAACCATTGATTTTCAAAAAGAAAATATGATGGGGGGGGGGGGGCATGCTACCGCCCACTCTCCGGCTCCATACCCCCACTTCCCGGAAGCCTCTCGGTTCCGTACCTCCACTTCCAGAAAGCCCACGGCTCCACCCCCTCACTTCCAGAAGCGGTTGTCACCCACGTTCGAGGCCTTGATCACACACACCCAATCTTTTATATTTAATTATCTTAGGAAAAACAGTGTGACCCTGCCGCCGGTCCTTAAGCACACAAACAGCATAAAATTCTGGCCATGCAAATGAGTGTAATTCCTTTAAAAACAAATAAATTGAAGACTAGAAGATTATCTTTGGTTATTAGACATAAAGCCTACGGATAAAGAAAAAAATAAACACTCGATGTGTGAAGTCAATATTTGAGTAAGGTGTCTCAAGGGTCACTAGATAGAGAGGTCAAATATAAACGATTTGCTCGGACTTTCATTAAATATACATTGACAGTGGTATCCAGAGTAATAAAACGTGAGAGTTTGTGAAAATTAGATATTAATAATGCAATATAGTAAGAAGTAACCTGCACCAATATGGTTCGAACTATGGGCCACAATATGGGAGATTCAAGCTTCTTCAAACCAGCTAAATGGTGTATTACACCATTTGAACGTCCCAGTGTCGGCTTTCAGCCAATTGCACCAATAGCTCCCAAAAATATTCTCAACTGGGCCCTGCATTTCCAAAAGGCCGACCGTGCAACGACCTTACTAACATGTGGTCATAGTTGGAGAAGAAACCTTATATTCAACAATACAC
>JAULBS010143078.1:0-12603 GCA_032355785.1 Symmetromphalus regularis | reverse complement strand
TTTTTAATTATTATTTAAAAAAGTAATGAAAAATATTGGAACATAGGACTTTTTTGCTGTTTCCAAAACTCCTTTTTTGCCTAGGTTCACACAAACTAAAGTAATCGACAAAAATCCATGTTCCAAGTAGTGTAAACAGACTATAGTACTATCATTGTTATGTCTCTAAATCAAAAGCATTGAATGTTAATTTACATAAAAGTGTAATTCTTTTTAAATTTTATTCTAGGTTTTATAAAAAAAATTGAACTAAGAAGAAAGGAGCCATGTTCTACATAAAGCTTTTCAACAGACATTTTACCAAACAATGCTTGAAACAAAATATTTGGAAATCATTTGGCACCAAATCTGCTGGTTTCCTACATAAAGGCAATAACTCCATTAAAACAAGTATTTCCTACAGACAGTACTCACAAATGATATGGAACAGAGGTTTTAGAAATAATTACTTTGCTTCAGGAAGGATAAACACTAGCCAAATTTGTCGCACATCTTCACAAGGTTTGTCATCAACAGGCCGTCAGAGACTTCAGTGGGCAACTTACTTGTCCTGTGCAATTGGTGTAGTGCTGTTGTCTGCAATAGGTATGCGATGGTACAGGAATTTCCAGCTGACTGCTAGGGGAATGGTGCCTATTGAACCTGAAATTGGAATCACGACTAGACTTGTGACTGTGTACAGATACCGAGGATACGTGATTCCAACATTTGTAGCACATATCATGGATAATATATTTAGGTTTGATGTCAGAGAAGATGATGTGTGGATTGTTACATTTCCAAAAGCAGGTGAGATACGAGGTGGTGTCAAAAGGTTTCGAGCCTGCCTCAGTTCCAGAAAGAATAGCTAGTTTTTTGTGTGCTTAGTAATGTCCTTTTTGAACAATGTTTTGAAATATAATTTGCTTAATTTTGTTCATGTTGTGCTTTCAGATTGTTGCTGTTGAATTCTGCCACTAGGTACCCCCTATCACTCAGAGATGTGATCAAGTTTCTTACTCCCTGACTCATCTTTCGACTGTTCGTGAATTCTCTTTGGTTTCTTGTCCTAAAGAAACTTGATACCAGCTCTGAACTCAGTTTTTTTCCATTTTGGCAGAAAACAACAGCAACACACCTGAAAGCATAATATGAACTAAATTAAACACATTTTATTTCAAAACATTGAAGAAGATTACCAAGCACCAACAAAAATAGCTATTCTTTTGAGAACTAGAGCAGGCTCAAAATGGTTTGACACTCCCTTGTAAACGTGTACATGTTGTTTTTGTTTTTTTGAGCACAGTTAGTTAGAATTATATGCAGTTTGTACAGCTTATTTATGTTTTTAAACATGTTTCATAAGAAATTATAAAATCAAATTTTGTACACTACATGTATACATGTCTAATCCAGGCACGGGATGTAGCCCAAACGGTAACGTGTCTGCCTGTGAACCGGTCAGATCGATCCTTCTCAGTGGATCCATTTACAGTTTGGGCTATTTTCCGTTCCAACCAGTGATCCACAATTGGTTCATCAAAGGATGTGGTATGTGCTGTCCTGTCTGTGGGACAGTGCATATAAAAGACTTTGCTGCTTATTGAAAAAGAGTAGCCTATGTGGCAGCAGCTGGTTTCCTCTAAATTTATACATGTGTCAGATGACCCTTTGATTGACGTCCAATAGATGATAAGATAACAATCAATGTGCTCTAGAGGCGTCGTTAAACAAAACAAACTTTATTTTTACTGTCTAATCCATGGAAGAGAAGATAACTCTGAATATTAATGTCTGTTTATTTGTAGGTACATCTTGGCTAAGTGAGATTGTGTATCTCATAGAAAATGATTTGCAGTATGACAAGGCCCTGGAAAAGATCTTAGAGGACAGAGTTCCATACTTTGAGTTTATTGCGCCTGGACTCAAAACCATCGGCAAACGGCCATCACCCCGTATCATCAAAACTCACCTTCCTTTTACACTGCTGCCAACACAGTTGAAAGAAAAGAAACCCAAAGTGCTTATTATTTTCTACATAATAATATTATGTGTGCTAAATTACAATATCATATGCGTTATGTGTAGTGTCAAGTGTCCACTATTCGTGCCTGTTGTCTTCTCGTGCCCTTTGTGAAAACTGTGATATCTCGCATGCTCATGAGCTCCACATGCAGTTCTCGCTGCAATACCAAACATTAAGCATTAACAAAATTACAGGATCATCTAAAATTAAAGAATGAGATATAAACAGGTAAATAATACTATGATGAATTTTAGATTTGAAAATTTACCAATTTTCACTAATCCCAAAAATCGGCTTTCGAAAATAGCCAATATTTTGCAGAAAAGTTACCCGATTAATTCTCTGAGCAGTTTGTCTGTGCTCTTGACCTTCATTACTACCTTGTGACATAAATTATAAAATATTTCGTCTTACAACGAATAGGGGTAAATAGAATAAAATGTCTTCTGTTATTGGAAGATAAAATGATTGGGTTAGATGTATGCGTTTCTAATCATTAATAATTAATGTTGTGTTTTTTTTGCTATTTTTTTATTATTAATGTTATTAAAGGTGATATATTTTTTTTTGTCATCACTTTGTGAGATCAACCAAATTAACAATAAATTGATGTATTTATTATTAGGTCGTTTCTATGGTGGAGTGTTAATAGTTGAAATGTTAAAGGTTTTTCATTTATCACTGCAGTTATTATCTTGTTGAATTTTGATGACAATTCTTTAACAATGTTAAATTTAAAGGAAAAAAAAGGAGAAAAACCAAAAAAAAATCAAGTTATTCAAAAGTCCTGAACAACCCTTAATGTTACTGGTGTGGCCTACACTGGTTTTCATAGAGAGCACGAAAAGACAACTCTCGTCTTCTGTCATGGTGGATTTCACCAGATGTTTTCAATCAGCATTTTAACAATAAATGGGTCATTCCATGTCAAATCACCCAGTGGATGTCACCTAACCCTCTCCGATTTTGCTGAAAGGTATTTGGGGTTTTTGGGGCTAAAAACAATCATATTCCAATTTTTAGAGAGATCGGACCAGCGGTTTCCGAGATATAGCCCGCCCATATTTGGCCTACTTTCAGCAAAATTGGACAGGGTGAGGTGACATTTTCCAATTTTTGGGGGTGATTTGACATGGAATGACCCAAATACAACTTTGTGCTTCCTTTCAGATATATGTAAAATAATGATAAAAGGCCATGATAAGATTAGTAAACATTTATTTATTTATTTTGTCATTCTCAGTAGATATCCTGGCATAACTGTTATGGGGTATGAAAAGTGGACTTTTTTTGTTTAATGACACCACTATAACACACTGATTTATTAATCATTGGCTATTGGATGTCAAACATTTGGTAATTTTGACACGTAGTCAAGTGTCATCCAGCCTCCAATGGGTTTTGAACCACTGTCATCAGCTTGAGAGTCCTGTGTTCTTCCACTGGACCACAGAGGCTCTGTTAAATGTAGAACATTACAGTTTTTAAGCAAAAAAGGTTTATATTTCCGTGTACAAATGGTTTTATCTGCTACATTTCCTTGATGAAATTTGCCATCATTCTCAAACTCCGAAAAGGCCACGTCACTTTTTCCAACAATTATTTATTTTTTTATTTAAATTATTAAAAATTTAATAAATTAATCAAAGCCAATTTTTCCTACAGTCACCAACTTGTAAGCATCATGAATGTCACATTTCCGAAATCTTTGTTATAGTTCAAGTATTTAAACAGTCTGTTAATAGTAAAAATGACAAATTTTTATTTTGTCAAGAATTATCATCCTTGTTCATATAATGCTTTTAATCTAATTTTTGTTTTGAAGTAACAAACTTAATTTTACTGTTTTTTTTAGATTATATATCTTGCGAGAAATCCAAAAGACACAATTGTGTCATTCTACCACTTTACGAAATCATTGTCTGCATTGAATTACAGAGGAGACTTTGATCACTTCTTCAAATCATTCTTCAACGACACCAGTGAGTACAGTTTTTTTTTTGTTTTTTTAACAACGTCACTAGGGCTGGGATTTACCAGACTCGCAAAACCTGCATAAAGGATGCAATAAAATGTCATCTGGACCCCCAAACTCAGAGACACTGCATCTTATTGGACTCATAGTCTTATAAAAATATCAAAACGGTTTTGGTTATATAATCGATTGTAATGAATAAACAATAGGGGATGGTGAGGAGGATGTACGTTTTTGTGCCTTAAAAAAGAATTCATTTATTCAGTGTAAAACATAAAATTTAAGATAGAATAAAAGTGAATTCATAGTGCAAAACCTGTTTTTTGCAACTATTGACTAAATTGTTGAACCTTAAGTTTTAGGTTGGGAACCTCAGAAAAGAAACAGGTGAGTCCCAGGGACCCCTCTTTTATAAAAGCCAGGTAAACTCCTGCTAGAGAACATCGAGTTATTTATCGTCTAGTAATTTTTACATGCAGCCTTGTTTGAGCCAGCCTCCAATGGGTTTTGAACCACTGTCTTCAGCTTGAGAGTTCAGTGTTCAACCTCTGGAGCCAGTGAGTACAGATTCATTTGATGGAGTAATTTGATGATTTTTATTTTTATCTAACACCACAAGAATACATTGATGTATTAATCATCGACTATTGGGTATCAAACATTTTGTTATTTGTCAAACATTTGGTTAAATAACCAAAAACATACAACTAGGCTTGATTAGATCTAACAAAAACTGTAATTTTGATCAGATACTGTTTCTGTTTTAAGGTGGGTTGAGATATCCTGTTATTTACACTAAGGCTATGCAAGTGAGAGTGTTAGAACCTGGGTGACCACATAGTCAAGTGTGAGCCAGGCTTTAACGGGTTTGGAACCACTGCTTGAGAGTCTGATGTCCTATCACTGGACCATAGAGGCTCACATTAATTTGATGAAGTCCACAGATTTATTCCAGTTATGATAATTACCTTTATATGACAATGTTGCAGGACTTCAAAATTAAGGACTAACGAAATTTAAGGAAATAAAACTTGATTGCATTTCTCATCATTAAATTATGAATTATCCTATTTCTTATGTTCAAAACCAAACATATTGAACTTGTTCCTTGAATAGCTTTAATTTCTACTCATCTTGGGCAAAGGAGCAGGGAGCGGGATCTAGCTCAAACGGTAGCGGGTCTGCCTGTGAACCGGTCGGTCGTTGGATCGATCCTTCTCAGTGGATCCACTTGCAGTTTGGGCTATTTTCCATTCAGCCAGTAGTCCACAACTGGTTTATCAAAGGCCATGATAAGTGCTGTCCTGTCTGTGGGACGGTGCATATAAAAGATTCCTTGCTGCTTATCGGAAGGAGTAGCCTATGTGGCAGCAGCGGGTTTCTTCTAAAGACATATGTATGCTGTCCAATAGCCGATGATAAGATAAAAATCAATGTGCTCTAGAGGCGTCATTAAATAAAACAAACTTTACTTTACTTTTACTTCTAGGAGATAAATTTACTGTATTTAGAGTTAACACTTATATGTGGGCTTTTTTTCTGATAACAGGACTTCTACGATGGCTGGGGTTCTGTTCTCTATGGACAGGGATTACTTCTAGGAGATAATTTTACTGTATTTAGAGTTAACACTTACATGTAGTTGTTTTTCTGATGACAGGACTCCTACGATGGCTGGGGGTCTGTTCTCTATGGACAGGGATTACTTTTATGAGATCGGCTCCTACGATGAGGGAATGGATATATGGGGAGGAGAAAACTTGGAAATGTCTTTCAGGGTTTGTGTACCTTTATGTTCTTGAAATCTTTCTTAATTACATTTGTGAAAACTATTGCAGATATCAAATGTAATAAAAACACACTTAACTAATCTTTCTGTTACAGTGAACTCTTTTAAATGAGAATCTCATGGTACTAAAACAATATACTGTTTATGGGTCAGTCACAAATGCACTGGTCGTCGTGCGTTGGGGATTTAAAGTATGGTGTTCCGGCAACTACTACATTGGGAAGGAATCGTAGTGTGCCCCTACAACGTGACTGGGGTGGGATCTGATTTTAAAAATCGTACAGTTTACAAAAAATTAAAAGTTGATTAAAAGTTTACGATTCCCTAAAGTTGTCAAAAAACTCTGATATCCATAGGATATCATCAAAAAGACATATCATACTGGCATCTTACACACTTACGATGTATTTGTGACTGAGCCATTTGGACAGATTTCTGGATTAAGCTAGAGTTTAAACATTGTACATGCATATGACTTTATATTTGGGAAATAGCCTCATATTTTAACATATTTCTGTTCCTAAAGATCTTTATTGTGCTTAGTACACTTGTTTGTCAGAGATTTTCCTATTTGCAAATCAATAACAGATTTTTCAAATGCCTGGATTTTGAATACATTACCCATGGTGCTTCAGAAAGATTGATTAGTTGATTAGATCACATTCTAGGTGATATATAATACTGTGTCTATACATTACTAGATGTATGCCATAATGGCTAAAGAGTATGTTGCATATTGACTTACTTCCAATATTATTTTGGTTTTAAGGTGTGGATGTGTGGTGGCAAAATATTCATTGCGACATGTTCACGAGTTGGTCATGTTTTCCGCAAAACTTCCCCATATTCCTGGCCAGGCGGAGTAGCTCGTATTATTAACCATAACACACAGCGCATTGTAGAAGTGTGGATGGACGAATATAAGGAATTCTTTTATAAAATAAATCCAGGTAAGTATTTATTATAAATTCCCTCAATTGCTTTATTAAAATTCTGTTATTTACACCCAAGTGCTATATATTTTAATGTTTTGAGAAAATAAATTACTACAGAAGTAGTAGATTTCTTGGTAGCGTATCTGCCTGTGAAGCAGTTGGTCATTGGATCTATTTTGCATTCCAACCAGTGGTCCATAACTATTTCATCAAAGGCCATTGTATATGCTATCCTTGCTGCTTATCAGAAAGAGTAGCCCATGTGGCAGCAGCGGGATTCCTCAAAATAAATATGTCAGAATGACCACGATTGACGTCCAATAGCCGAGGATAAGATAAAAAATCAATGTGCTCTAGACATTGTCGTTAAATAAAACAGACTTTACTTTTAGTAGATTTCTTTTTAAATGGTGTTTTTAATTGTTTTTTTGTGTGTTTTTTCAGGAGTAAAAAGTACCTCATATGGAGATATAACAGAAAGAAAAGAATTTCGAAAGCGGCTAAAATGTAAAAGTTTCCGTTGGTACTTGGAGACGATATATCCAGAGTCTCAAATGCCAGTAGACTTTTATTCCTTAGGAGAAGTAAGCAGTAATAGTTTATTTATCATTCTTTGTTATTTTCACATTCCTTAGGAGAAGTAAGCAGTAATAGTTTATTTATCATTCTTTGTTATTTTCACATTCCTTGGGAGAAGTAAGCAGTAATAGTTTAGTTATCATTCTTTGTTATTTTCACTATTATACTTTAATTACAGAATGCTTTTATTCCTTAGGAGAAGTAAGCAGTAATAGTTTATTTATCATTCTTTGTTATTTTCACTATTATAGTTTAATTACAGAATGCTTTGAAAGAGAAAATACATTTTAAAAAAAGTCTTCAAATATCATTTATTATAAGTAATTTTATTTTAAACTTTCAAAACTTTAAATATTTTTTTTTTACTATAGTAGAAAGATCCATTTAGTGGAAATTATTCTTATTTTTGATATATACAAACTCACTTAATTGTGTGTGGGTTACTGGGAGTTTTTTTTAATTTTTATTTATATGACATATTTTTTATTTGTTTTAGATTAGGAATAAAGAAACGAACTTGTGTGTTGACACAATGGGTCGTAAGAGTGGTGAAAAGGTTGGCATGGTTGGTTGTCATGGAATGGGAGGTAACCAGGTAAGTTCTTTTTCCCACATTAGTGTTTGAAAATATGTGACACAACCTTTAAATAGCTCAATTAAACACAGACTGGGATAATGTCATAATTATGGCATCTGTAGTTGCATGATGAACATTGACAGTTTAACAGATAAATATGTACATGTTATTTTCAGGTAAGATCAAACACCAGGTTGTGTTTTTGTTAGATATTAATTTGTAAAACTGACAATATTTTGTGACCCTAGAATTACAAGGTTCTAAGTTTAAAATTTAATACGTTTTATGTACCTGATAGAACCAGGTAATTCTGGGGTTGTGATTTGTTTAACTTTTCAAAACATGTTACTTCAGTATATATTTTGAGTTATGCTATTGATATTTTAGAATATTTGTTTTCAAAATATAGACTTCACAAAGTGAATAGATTTATTTGTATTTTAGAATATACAGTAGTGGATCTAGCATTCTACAAATTGGGGAGGGCATCAATAATGGAGTGGGTTACTGGACTTGTTCTAATCAGGATTTTTGCCAGAGGGTAACATGGATAAAATTTTCTGAGGGTATGACTGTACACTCAAATGTTTTGGATAATTTTTTTAAAGGTTCTTCAAGGAGCCAGAGATAACAAAGCCAGCATGCTCGTGGTCTAGAATTCATTTCCTAGCCTCTAAAATCAAAATATTTCTGTATGAGTACACCCAGACCCCCCCCCCCCCCACCCCCCACATTCTGCATAACCTCAAATTATTTTCTGGCAGAAACCCTGTTAAGTCTTTCACCCCTACAGGCCTGTAGACCGGCTTGCGATAGTGAAGTCCTCTCACCCCGACAGGCCAGTATAGCAGCTTGTAACACCTGTTCATATTTGGCGCCGAGTTACGCGGCATTATTATAATTAGGTGAAATGTCACGTGAACATAAACACTGAGTAATGTTTCACCGTGTTTACTAATCGTTTTACAAAGTTTTTCTAAGAATTTTGATTGTATTTAAGAATGATAACAAGCATACTGTATTATAGCATTTGTTTATTGGATACAAGACATATACCTATCAGTCTGTGGGTTGACGATTGTCATTTATGGTTTTATCCTCAGTTTACCCCTAGTCTGACTAGAGGATCGACCCACATACTTTTAGGGGCTGAGTATTGTGACTAGAATGTACATATGCACATTTAACCTGTTTTTACTTGTTTATCACCTGTAGCCAATATTATTTTATATTTAGACAGAGCAACCTTTCCCCTTTCAGGAAATGTATAGTTTGTAACTAAAATTGCTGACAGATTACTCAGCATTAACTGTTAGTTAATTGACACAAAATATGCTCCCAAAACTCAGTGTGCACGGAAGTACAGTGCTAAATATACTTAGTGGTGAAAGAGTTAATGTATTGACAACTTTAATAATTACCTGCAAAATGAGGCACCACCTGACGTCTAAATCTGTGGCTACTGTTAAACTATGTTATAATATTGAATCTTTCAGATTTGTTTATTTTGGCCATCAAATTTGCTTATTTTAATATCTTACACATCATGTTTAATGTAACTTTGTTTTGTGACCCTCATTTGTTGTAGGTTTTTTCATACACTAAAAAGAAGGCTCTTCAAACGGACGACCTCTGTCTGGATGTTGCCTCGGTGAACGGCCCTGTAAAACTATTTCAGTGCCATGGGTTAGGAGGCAATCAAAAATTTGAATATGATCAGGAGGTACTAGATGCCTGTTGATGTTGTTACTTAGTGTTTGGCTAGCATTGTGACAACCTTCTACCAAGAACTGTTGATGGCTTTCAGATAACATAAAACTTCAATAACTTCTAAACTTTAATTCTACTTGACAAGCATTTATGCTTACTTCCTTAACATCTTTGCATCTGGCTGCTGTACCCCGCTTTAAATATTTCCAGTTTGTTGCAGTTTTGTTTATTATTAATAAATGTCAGCTAATACAAACCCACTGACATGCATGACATACCAGGTGGGTAGGAAGCAGTACATTAGTGATCACACATAATGAATTGGGTATATCTAGGATTTAACTAAAGGAAAGGAGAAGAACATTATTTGATGCTAACACTAAAGATGCAAAACCTTGTTATATTCCTCCTGCTCCAGCTTTAAAATTCATATATCTTAGATGTTTATCTTGCCGTCGACAATGTCAGATTTTTGGGTCACTGCAGCTAGTAAAAGGGGCACCCACAGCATTGGCCTCTGGTGCGATGGTAAAATTCGAACCCTGCTGTATCATTCAGGCATAGTAGGTGTTGTAATGCGTGGAGGGTTCCTGCAATTGTGAAGAGGGGGGGGGCACAATTGCTGTGACGTTAAAAATATAGGGCATGTGAAGTAATGTCGCTTAGGGTTTTACAAGAAAAATATTCATTGCCCGAAAATTAGAAGGGGCGAGTGCCAGTTGTGCCCCCTTCCCCCACCACCCCCATTGAACCGCACCTGTAATGTACATAATATGTGTTAATATTTGGCAAATATTTCTTAAGGTCAAATATTGATTGGGCCAAAGTCTTGACTTACCTTACTGCTTCCTACAGCCTTACATATGGAATCGTATAAAATCTGAGTATTTAGAATTGCATTTTCTGGACAATTATTATTGTGATTTTTGAAGAAACATATTACTCAAGAGAATAAATTGTTAAAATAAACTGATATGAAACTGTAGATGTTGGCTGTTGGTTGTCTGATGCTAGTTTAACATGTACATGTATAGACAGGTTTCCTCCACGTGGAACAAAGCATGAGAAACTGTTCTAGTAGTTGTAGTGGTGTTGGACACCAGGTGATGGAACTACATGGTGTGGTAACATTTTGTTGTATCATATTGGGTGTAAGAGGCATGTTTTAGTCTAGGGATGAATATTGTCATTCATAGAAACTCTAAACATTGTTTTGGTCAATATTTTAATTTTGTAATAAATAATATAACAAAACAGCTACATTAATCACTGACTTCCTGTTTAAAAAAAAAAATCCTGTTTTTGAATGTTGGACTCATCATATTTCAGAGTAGGATATAGCTGTTTATGTATATTATATGTCAAATTTCTTTTATTTCAAACTCATGAGATTTTTTAGTGTTTATATAAACAGTATACATGGAAACTTGTTTAGTGACCTCTTTGTATGTAATTTTATAGGAGCATCCCTTCGCTAGTACATGTCTTCAGTTTGGTGTATTTTATAACTGAGGAAACGGTTGTGTTGGGGATAGAACTACTAGAAATATAAATCTCCTGCTTTGTTCTAACTGTGATGTACACAACAAATATTCATTTAATTTTTTTCTTTCAGACTAGTTGCTTGGAATGATGGCTTGTCAGTCCTGCATGCTGTTAACATGTATTTGTGTTGAAATCTTTTTGTTTTTATTTTGGCACCATCTATTAGGTTTTTGTCTTCACTAAGAAGAAAATCATAATGACCGATGACAATATGTGCGTAGAAGCCCTCAATCCTACCTCTCTAGTATTTTCTCGCTGTGATGCCGGTACACAAAACCTAGAATGGGATTTTGATTATCAGGTAGAGATACCTTTTAGGATGTCAGTACAGAATTAGATATGTGTGTTATTTTAGTTTGTTAAACAGCCTATTACTTGCTAATAATGCATAGAAGTTACATTATACTGTAGAACACAGTACAATTGAATAATACAACTTATTATTTGCTATTTATACATACAAATTACATTATACCACAGAATACAGTACAACTGAATAATACATTTTGTTATTTGCTATTTATTCATACAAATTACGTTATACCATAGAATACAGTACAATTGAATAATACAGCTTATTATTTGCTTTTTATGAATACAAATTATGTCTTTGATATAACATTACTATTCTTGAATTAGTTAAATATTAATGGCATAAAAAGCTAGAGTATAACCAATCTAATATTTGAGTATGGGGTGGTTAAGCAGTTCGAGTGGTGTAGTCTGCAAAATGTTGATATAGATCTAGGGTGTGCCTCTTCTTTTAAAATGCTGAAGAAAGTCCTGAAGAAAGTTACGACATCCTGTCATAGATTATAAATCTTCAATTCTGGATTTGAAGGACGGACATCAAAATGCATTCATGTATTAGGGTGTGGATTTTTTAAAAGTTAGAGCCAGAGTTAAGATTTTTAAAGTTTTCTAAGTATAGAGTTTGCTGTATTTTGGAAACTAATAGATGTGTTGTTTTATACAGATTCTGGTTAGCTTTAGTATTTAGGAAAGTTACATCTAAGCCTGGCTTTGTGATTAATATAAAAATTTTCCTCATTATGTGTACAATTTTATATCTTAATTTTTCATTACAGTAAAACATTTTAATTACCAATAAATGGCTCTATATTAGAAACTCTGAAAGTACATGTATTCATTACAAATGTAGTCCAATTGATATATGTTCTCCAATTTCATAATCACTCGAATACATGTTTATTTTAACTGACAAGTTTCAGGAATTCAAATAATAATTTAAAGTTAAACTTGTATATATTTCATCAGTTTGAAAACAAAGACAAAGCATGACAATGATTGGTGATATATTTAGTTAGCACTTATAAAATAATTATATCTACACACAAAGATCCTAAAAAAACGACAAATATGTTTAAGACCATGTTTTGTCACGGAGAAATTTGGGCTATTTTCCGTTCCAGCCAGTGGTCCACAACTGGTTTATCAAAGGCCGTGGTATGTGCTGTCCTGTCTATG
>JAULBS010143067.1:0-12603 GCA_032355785.1 Symmetromphalus regularis | reverse complement strand
AATAGTGATAAATTTAATTCATCTAAAGGTATTAACTACAGAATGTTTAAGTATGAATTCAAATTAGAAAATTATTTAGTCAATTTGTCAACCAAGAATACCAGAATATTATGTAAATTTAGAACTGGTAATGCCAAATTCCCTATAGAAACTGGTAGATGGTTAAATATTGAGAGAGAAAACAGAATATGTCATTTATGTAATACAAGTATTGGTGATGAGTTTCATTATATTTTCAATTGTACATCTTTATCTACTGATAGAAAAAAAGTATATACCGAGTGACTTTAAAAATAGACCCAGTGCAATTACATTTTATCATGTATTTTCCTATCATTCATTTATCATTCTGTGTAAAATATGTACATTTTTGCAAATTATTATAGAGTCAGTCTTCCGGGTTAACATGTTATTGTTAAATATATATTATGTCCAGTACCACTACAGAAACTACTTTATAAATTTATTGTATTGTATTTTCTCTATACTGCACACGGTGCAGTTTTTTGAGAATAAAATTATTGTCTTGTCTTGTCAGGTCACCCCGACCCCAACTCCCAAAGTCGTTTCTACGGGTCTGTATATAATGAACAGGAACCGCCGCACCCCCACATTGTTAATGTTAGACATGGCTCTAAATATAAAGATGACATCCAGACATGTAGGATGCATGCATTATATCAAACGTTTTCAGTTTTAATACTAAAGGTTAGTTCATACTGCAGATCTCCGCGCGGAACGGAAACTGAGCTAAGATGCCAGGTAACGACTACAAAGAAAATGAATATCCAACCAGTGGTCCACAACTGGTTCATCAAAGGCCGTGGTATGTGCTGTCCTGTCTGTAGGACGGTTTATATAAAATACCTCTTGCTGCTTATCAGAAAGAGCAGCCTATGTTGCTAATTTGATCTGGGGGCAATAAAAAGAAATGTTTTGCAGAAATAAAACCAGATCTAACAAAAAAAAGAAAGAAAAACAAAACAGCTGGTTGCCATTTGAAACAAACTAAATAATTTAATACATAAATATATAAATAAAAATCTAAGATTTTAAATTTCACATGAACCTTATTTTTATCAAATTTAACTGACTACCTTTTCATGGCCGCCGAAACTCGGGCCCCAATTATATAATAATTATCCAGATTCCATTAAAATCGCTTTTCCAGTATCCACATTTTAAAAATGTACCGGGAAAGCATGCCCTCAACATCGCTAGTCCGCCGCCCAAATGTTACAATCGTTCTGGCGGTCCAGGGCCTATATTTTCGAAGCTCTCTTAGCGCTACCATATCGTAAATTTGTCTTAGTGACGTCATTTTTTGTAGTCATTGTATACAAAAATCATGAAAAATGACGTCACTAAAACAAATCATAGCTACGAATGCTTCAACAATATGGGCCCTGAACTTTTGGTAATTGGAGTCATGATAAGTACATTTACTTTATTTCATTTCGTCTCAATGGACGATCAATAGTATGACCAGGCCACGCCACAACTGTCAAGTATTAAATGCACACGGATACAAGCTTTTTTTCAAACGTCAATCGAAATATATAAAAAGTTACCTTAGTCGACAGCTGTCAGTATGAAGTTTTTACCGAGATAGAACATAAATTATTTCGAACGATGTTCTGGAAAAGAAAAGTGTTGTGTATCGCCTTTCATCCCTAGCGATGGTGACGTGATCTAATTATGACGTCATCATCTGTCGTTTGTAGTTAACCATGAAAGTATTGTTATTGATGGTGGTTTCTTTCTTTCGTTTTCTTTCTTTTCTTTCTAATTTAGTACAAGTGAAATCGTTTGAGGAATGATCCTAAACATTCTATTATAAAAACGTAAACATGTTTTGTTTAGTTCACCCGGTGTATAAAAGGATCATGCAAAGAACGCATTAAATGTTTACGTGAGCTTTCTCAATACTCTGGCGTTAATAACGATAATTTCAATATTCGTTCAATACCAACTTTCATCTTCAGTCATTTATATCTTTAAGGACGTGCTAACCAGCACATTGTCCTCGTGAGAAAACACACACACTTACAGGTGTGTCATTAACGATAAACATGTGAACAGAAGATTGACACTTGACGACTATATATTGGGTCGGTATCACGTAGATAGTGACGTCAAAATGGCGGCCATTACTGAGACTGATCAGCTCAACTCCTCTAAGCGAGTTTATTTTAGTCTTCGGGAGCGGATCCAGGGGGGGGGGCTTCTAGTCAGTGTTAATGTTCTGTGTAAAAAGAAAGGATTGTTTGTTTAAGGAAACACCAGCACATTGTTTGTTCTACAGCTATTAGTGTCTAACATGGTATTTGTGACTCAGAGTCTTAAGGGTAATATCCATTACCGCCACCTACAATGTCGGATTTAGGCATAACCTGAACAAGTTACAGCTTAGGACCTTGCGAGTTACAGCTTAGGACCTTCACATCTAATTTCTGCAAGCTGTCCTCCATTTTGGATCTATAAATAACGTTAATGGGGAATTCCTAAGTCATGCATCATGTACACTTGATGATGATTCTGCTATGAAATCATGGGCGTAAATCCCGGGGGACGGGAGGGGGGGTCAAGTGTCCCCACGTTCCGGGCAGGCGGGTCATTTATAATTATCACCCCACTTTTTGTTACGAAAAATTGAAATTAAAATGCCTAAAATTAATAATGATCTTTACCAGTATTTCTCTTTATTATATCAGTGTAGCACTTAACCATGTGGTCTTACCGCAAATATACCGAAGTACACAAGGCGGGGTGGGGGATCTATAATGGCATCAATCCTGGGGGAGATACATTTCCATCTGTCCTAGATTCAGGGTCACATGTTTTACATTTTATATGATGTAGTTTGTAATTTACATTGTCATGATACATGGCATTACATCTGTAACGCCACTGATAGGGAATAAAAACACTACTAAAACTTTACCATTAAAACATTAATAAAAGTAAAATTATCTAAAAACCTAACCTCTTCTGTATATCATTTTCTTCTTCTCAAAGTTGTAGACCCTTCTGGTGCTAAACTTTGGAATTTGATAGACTATGCAGTGTTCAAATTGAAAAATTTATGATCGTTAACACCACTGACATCAAAACTTAGAACGACACTTTCTAATTAATTTGTAAAATATGTGTATCCCAAGATGTTATTCAATCATTGTTTTCTTTAAACTGAGGTAGACTGTATGTTAACTAAATAAAAAAAGGTATTAAGTTAAATTATTTTTTAGTTTCAAACCATTATGTAAAATGTGGCTGTTGGATTCGTAAGGTTGTAAAAACACTAATACCTACAAATAAACCAACGATACTAAAATAAATTAATAATAATCAATAATATCTTAACTAATTAACAAATGATGTCTATTTCTTTCAATAATGAGTATTTATGTTGCTCTAAGTACAAAAGTGATCTGATTGTGAATACGTAACACAAATATTGCACTTATTGGAAAATATACCCATTAAGGAATTCCCCATTATTTATAGGTGCAAAATTGCGGACAATTTGCAGAAATTAGATGTGAAATAAAAAAATCGCCCAGACATGGTGGACACACAGGCTACCAACTTGAAACGTTCGTAGCCTGACCCTATTTCAGGTGGACTCGGGCTCCCGGCCATTTCCAACACTGATATATGCATTAAAAGTGGAATGTATAACATATTGGGTTAGGTTAGCACTTAGGGTAAGGTTTATGTTGTTTTTGTAGTTTAGATATACATGAATATATACAAAAATAGATCTTTAAATACTTAAAGTCACGTCATTAAAAGAACAAATGGTTGCTTGACCCCTCACCCCATTATACCCACTCCCACCATCCATGATATGTGTGATATTTAAATATTAGATGCTTATAATAATAAAATATTTAAAGAACTGCATCCACCTTGTTAATATTTCAGTGAAGAGTGAAGGAGCATCTCCTGCCACTTTCTATGTGAAGCGAAAAATGAAAACTAATGGAGCGTTCATGACGTACCGTCCTTTCGAAACAAAAGGTTTGACAATCATAATTGTTTGTGAGATTGTTTATAATTACCGTATTTGATCAGTAATAAGCCCGGAAGGCACAGTCCTGCCTCAGAATGGTAATTACTTTAATTATAGCATTACTATCATTATTATAAAATACAAATATTTTAAAAATAATGAAAAAAAGACAATACCTTTAATATTTTTCTGTTTTTGTTTTATTAATATCAATGTGCTCAAACATGAAGAAAAACAAAAGCAATATTAAACAATGTAAAACAGCAGCATGCCAACACAAAATTGTTTAACAATGTACTTTTCTTTCTTTAGTGTATAATACGGTTTTGTTAATTAATTTGTGGTGGTTGTGGTGGGGGGGGGGGTGTGGAGGTGGACTCTTCAACACCCATTAATTAATACTGACAAATAATCAACCAATCCAATAGAGGCTTAAATGACTGATATCCCATGATCTCAATCTACCAGACAGCTCAAGTCCCCCAAGTTCACAGCTTGTGAGTGAGCTCTGTCTTAGTTCTAAATGAAAACAAAGTATTCTTGCATCAGATTTGACCCTTTGATGAACCGCAATCCACACAATGCAGAATTAAACTTCAACAGGGTCATAACTAACTTTTTTATATGTGGGTGGAGAGTATAGTGAATATTTATATACCGGTATATTGCAATACTTGACGAGCTCAAAACATAGTGTTTAATATAATTATAAACATGCTGAATTAGAGTACTTAAAGCTAGTGATTATTCTTTATTAAATTCCATGCATTTGTCTGCAGCTAATTGCAGATTATCTACAGATTATCTTCCAGATTATTATTAATTATTTACTAATCTACAAATAGTGTATTTCTTTCATACATAATGTTGCAAACATACATTTTAAACACAATAACTACTAATTAGGCAAAATGCAAGTGTCATTAAAAACCATTCCGTTCATTTCTTTCTTCTTTTTTTCAAATTTTAAAATGTATTGGCTTTGAATTGTTAACCATAACACTACATGTAAGTAATGCTCTCTTGTTAAGCTGAGAAAACACCGGGCCCGGCGACGTACACTGCAGATCAAAATCTTTGTAAAGGGCACAAAATGACCACATTCAACTGTAGACGCAACTGCTGTCCTACCTTCCCAGACAACCCAGTCACTGTAAGAAGGTGTAAGTATATACATCTAGTATTCACCTGTAGATGGAACTATTTTCCTTCCTTCACAATCTGTTTGTTTACATACTTCTGCCGTAATCTTCAGGATCTGTCTTTGCTGTTGTCTTACCTTCTACAGGGTTCCTGCGGACTTCCAAGAATTCCAATTTTGTAAAAATGTACATATGTATCACACTTCCGTGAGCTAAAATTGAAATCTGGGGAAACCGAATGTTCAACCTACATAAAAAGACAGGGTTTATACTCTTTAGAGAGGAAAAAGTCAAAAGCTTTCAGTGGGCATAATGCATCACAAGAATTAATTAAGACTGATCGCTCAAACTCTGATTGAAAACATCTCGGCCGATGCAGAAATTTCAAAACATTTTCATGACTTTTCAATTTTAACCAAAATTTCAAAACTTTTCAAGGCCCTTGAAAAGCATTTTGGGAATATCAAAACTTTTCCCAGTTTTTAATGCTTAGACTAAGAGCGTTTCTGCAAGAACATTTTATAATTATGGGGGTTGAGTTGCAACAACACCAAAAACACTATAAGGCAGGGTAAAAAAGTTGTGATTCGGTGAGGGCATGTCTCTGGCAAGGCCAGTGCAAGTATGTATATAGTATTTGCTCACAGATGCAACTGATGTCCTGTGTATAGATTCCAAAACAGCAACATGAATTAGAGAAAGTTTAAGTATTTATTTAAAATAAAATATGAATATTAAGAAAACATATAGGTTTGAAAATTGTGTGTATAAATCAATCAAATAATGTGGCTTTAGGCTATGTATGGTTGCAAAATGTATTAGTCAGTTACTAAAAAGTTTGGTAATGTTGTTTTACAGTTCACAAAGAAGAAAAGCCAGGTCCTGACGAACACAGCCACATTAAAAATTTCAACAAAAATGACAACCCTGCCTACACTATGGGGAATCTCCTAAAAAAAAAAAAAGGTAAATAAAGATTATTTGACTGAAAATACAACTGGAAATTAAATATTTCTCTTCAGTTAAGAATTCCTCCCAAGAGGAATGATATGTAATATTAACTATATTAACATGTTAGATGAAAAAGTACATGGTGGAATTGCAAAATTATTATTTTTATTGTTTCAGACGACACTCCCGGACCATCTGAGTACAAGGTGCAGAGGAAAGATGGTGCACCTGCATTCAGTATGGCAAAACGACTACATAGACCACTTGCTAGTAGTAAGTGTGAAATTCTAGATTTCTTCTACACATCTCAAGACTATCAAGCCTTGATAATAATTAAGAAAATTTCCAGTAATGTAGGACAGATTTTCAAAGTTGGGGGAGGGGGCTCATTTTTATGGGTTTATAAAATGTGTTGTGCCACACTGTGAATGCCACTGGTGCAGTGCCCAGAAATAAAAACTGGCAAAAAAAAAGTGGGTGTCTGAACCCTAGCCCCTCCCAGCGCCTATGGACTTCAGATTAAAGTCTTGACTTGAATGCAGGGAATCAGCCATAGAAAATATCTCGCTGGTCTAGTGAACAAGTACCAGTCAAACAGTACTAGACCGCCAGACTTTCTTCAAGTCAGTCAGCCTCCAGCTGTACAATGTATTATTAATCACTTGTCAGTAATATATAGAAAACTGCCCACATCATACGCATCTTAGCGGGTCTATACGACAGGAAGAGGGCCAAAAATACAGAATTTCTTATACGGCCATGGTCTAAACAAGGCTTTTACTTCTGGTATAATTTTTCTAGCATATTACCTGAGAAAGATTTACACCACTTCGTTGTTAGTTTTTCGAATAAACTATTAAAGCTAAGTTTACTTTCTTTGATATAAACTGTTTTTGGAAAGAATATATCTTCATTTATTTTTGAAGCGAATGCACTGCAAATTACGAATTCCAATGTAGTTCATTTAGCAATTTCTGAGCTAAACGCGAGTAATGAAATAATTATATCCGAATTGGACGTATTATCATTTACACCTGTTGTCGTATAATGAGAGTTGCCTTCCTTACATAAACAAATAGCAGACAACATAAAATAAATAGAATAAAAAACTAAAAAATAGCGTTAAATTAAAATAAAAAGAGAAAGAAAAAAAATAGAAAAAAGTAATAATAAAGAAAATCGACATATAAGGTGATTAATAAATATGTCATTAAATGGGTGTTTTCACGTTGGCCTACTTATAAATCCATAGACAGTTGTATTAGCTCTCAACCTGCTGTATAGGACCGAGGCAACGCCTCGGGCCAATACACCCTGCCTCGGGCCAATACATCTGTCCTTGGACCTATAACAAGTCCAACATAAAAACACCCATTTAATAACATGATATTACAAACTTCACTTCAAATAATCATCCAGTGTAACCAACACGTTCTGAGGTTTCTTTTGTTTGTTTTATACTAATACTAAATTAAAATGTGTGAAACAAATAAAGCAAAAGAACAGTGAGTAAGAAAAGAAATGGAGGTCGCTATTTAGACTGGTGGGTGATATTTTTTTAAACTCGTCCATCAGAATTTTCTCGCATTTGGCAAGCTCACTGGTAGGCCTACTTCCAGCCCTCCTGACAATGTTTGCTATTTAAATGGTAATGTCATGATGTTCAATCTTGAGTCTTGAGCATTTACCCATTAAGACAATGGATGAGCTAAGATGAATAGTTTTAAAAGTGAACTATTTGTAGTTAATATATTTAGTCAAAATGGCCTTAATTGTAATGTCCCTCAATAGCCGATATTTAATTTTTGTGCTGAAGGGTGGGGGCGGGGAGAAGGGGGTAAATAATCATAATTGTAATGTATTTCTTTTTTTAACAATTGGAGGTCTTCATGGCCCAAATAAAATACTATGTATTGTATTATACTGCAGGTGAGATGAGCCCATCCCCGAATTCATACATGCCCAAGCTACCTCAAAATGCACCTGTGTACTCTATCATATGCAGACGCAACCCCAAACCACCAGGTATGCAAGTTGTAATATTCACTTATCTATTTCCTTCTTTGTTGTTATAATTGTTTTATGCTTAGAAGTTTTAGTTGAAGGCTAATCAAATTTGCCCAAGCTACTGTAAAATGGATTCCAATATTTTAACCTCCCCGTTGACAGATTCTCCAGTGTCTCCTAATGCATACTTAGATATTTTAGTATGTAGGATAATAAAATTGTTCTATGTATTGTGATTTATCTATGTTTCTCAGTACATGTAGAGCAGGATGCTTTTTGACATCAGAGAATTTTTCAATGATCTAGAATATGTGTGGCGGCATAGAATAACCAGTTAGATGTCGTGCAATATAATACTGATTTATAGCCTATTAACAGTCCCAATGCATAAATAGGTCATTTTCTTTTTTCATCATAAATGCTATTTAAAACATCTTAGCTTTCATGTGTACACGTTTTTTTGTTTGATTTTTTTTAATGAAATAAGTCTATAAAATAAAATTTGTTTTTGTGTGACCTGTCAGTCTTAATTAACGAAATTAAGCTAAAATTCCACCAAATTAGTTGATATGAAATTTGCAATAATTTTGAACGTTTTAATCCAATTTGAATAATTGAAAAAGTATCTTGATCTACAGAATTTGTTGTAAACATATCGTAAACTATATATAATATAGAGAATAAATAATATAATAAATATCACTGGTAAAAATCACAAGCTCAGTATGATGAAAAATAATAAATTAAGGCTTATAAATAAACTTATTATAAAAACCTGAGTGTTTGTTTTTAAAAAAAGAAAAATGATTTTAAATTAAATATAGCCTATGTCTATTTTTGTACTGGGAGTGGGGGGAGGGGGGGTGTCATTAAACCAATATTCAATCAATCAGCAGAACACTCACTGTCAAGGGTTGGGGAACGTTTTGGCATAAAGATGAGTTTATGAAAAAAATTTCATTAACACTTAGTCAAAAAGCAAAAAGAACTGACTGCTCGGTCTGCCGATCTACCTGTCTTACCCGTCTTTCTGAATGATAATAAGATTAAATTGATGTTATTTCAGATTGGGGCACCCCAGCTCCTAACACATATGATCAAACAATGAGGCCGACCTGCAGAAGATCCGGTCCAACATTCAAGAGCAGAGCTAGCCCATGGGTTTATTCTGGATTACAAACAAACAAAATAATTTAGAACCGAATCTTAGCAGTTATACATACCATCACATGATATTATAATGATGTTGAATAAATATAGATGAGACTGGTATAAGATAAGAGACATAATCAACACAGATTTCATAAATCATGTTTTATTTGCAAGGAAAGACATCTGTTAGTGCGATGTGTTAAGAGTATGCATTTTGTGTGACAGTTTTGTAGAATAGGTGTAGTAGATAGATTTGTGTGTTGTGTTCAGAGGATGTGTGTGATAGTTTTATGGAATAGATGTAGCAGATCAGGCCTGGAAACAAATATTTTAGTTCAGCTGGTCAAAATGTTCAGCATCAGTCAGTTTGTGATGGACAGTAAAGAAAATGTCCCTGACAAACAATTTAATATGAACAATTGAAACAAAATACACAAGTTAGTTTTGATGGTGTGTCTTTTTTTATTATTTAATTTTTCAGTTTATTCAATAGACACAAACTGCATTAAGTTGACTTTATACAGAAATGTTATTTTTAACAAAAGTTAAAACATGAGTGTCAAACAAAATGACCAACACAATTAACTTTGTGACTGTCAAATCTTCTATAATGACAAATTTGTACTGGTCAGTGTCCATGACCAGCCACTTATTTCCGAGCTTGCAGTTAAATTTGTGTGATGTGATCACAGGATGTGTGTGACAGTTTTGTGGAATTGGTGTAGTAGATGGATTTTGTGTTGCGTTCAGAGGATGTGTGTTAGTTTTGTGGAATAGGTGTAGTAGATGGATTTTGTGTTGTGTTCAAAGGATGTGTGTTACAGTTTTGTGGAATAGGTGTTATAGATGATTTGTGTTCAGAGGATGTGTGTGACAGTTTTGTGGAATAGGTGTAGTAGATGGATTTGTGTTCAGAGGATGTGTGTGAAGAATAGGTGTAGTAGATGTATTTTTAAGGAAAACTACTGATTGGAGCTTAACTATATAAAAGTTTTATGCATGTATTCAGAAAATTTAGTGGTGTGGAGATCGAAATTGTGGTGACTTCTATGATCCTCACCCCACCTCCACCCCCACCAGAATATGCACATGAATTATAACAATCTTAATACATAGTGACAGCCTATAGGTATGAATTGTAGACATCACAGCTTTTATGAAAATGGAAATGGTCATTTCATTGTAAAGGTACAGACAATGGACATATTAAATGTTTTTGAAACTATACACTGATGATGATGATGATGACAATGATGATGATAATGATGATGGTCTGGAAATAAGCAGTCATTCATTCATTGGCTGGTACAGATTTATCATGTGAGATTTGAGTCACAACGTTAATTTTATCTGACACTCGTGTTTCATTAACCTCGTCTGAAAATGTTCACTTTGTAAAACTGACTTGGTGCAGGTTGTGTATATTGCCTAAATTAAATAATAAAAATATTCACTATGAAACCTAAAGGCTAAATTGTACATTTTGTTTTAATTGTGCATATTAAAATGCAGGGCAGGAACATTTTCTTTAATGTCTGGTACAAATTAATTGACCAGCAAAACAAAATAATTATTTTCAGGCCTGTGATGATGATGATGATGATGACAGTGTTGGAATTGTGTGTAGGGCGTGGTAAAATGTACAATTATATATTTTAACGTTTTCAGATATCTACATGGTGGTTGGTAAAAAAGTCGCAGGAAAAAAAAGTCAGAGAAAAAAAAAAATCACAATTTGCACGTTTTATTATAATATATTTTATGATATTTTGATTTGTGACATTTTTCCTGTGACTTTGTTTCTCATGACTTTTTTCCTAGATTCATATACATAATTATACACAATAATGCAATTAGGAGAACATATTTTATTTATTCAGCATTTTTTTCTATTTGAACTATATACTTATATTTAGTAATCCATGTTGTTTAATTTAAATAAACAAGGGGTTGAGAAAACATAAATTAGGCCTATTTATTAAAATAGGTTTTTGCAATAATGCTGTGGTTCTAACATTTTACTAAGGGACGAGGTTGGGGCATCTCATGACCCTTGTGATTCCCTCTCTAGGATCCTAGGTGGGGATTACTGTACATTAGTACTATAAAAACCTGACATATTGGTTTTTGGTGATATCATGATCTGAAATAACATGTGATAATTTAGACTAAGAGACTGTTAATATGTTTGAATGATTTTTGTTAAGAACTTAAGAGCCACTTTACAGCTTATACCATTTGCTATGTTTAACATTTGTAAGAACATTAAAATGTGTTACATTGTATTTTTGGACTTTGTTTTTACCATTTTGCTAGATTACTAGAAACAGGGGAGGTCTATAAATATGCAATAACACGGTTGGCCAAAGTAATACAAATTGGAATATAAGGCTAGTAGGGGTCTTTCGCAAAACTTGTTACACGCAAGTAACGTCAGTATGAGAAGATGCATACGACCCAAGGTGACAAAACAGAAAACATTTTTGTATTAAATGTTATACATACTCTTACAGTGCTGGAGCTGCCGTTTAAATATTGGATGGGGGTTGGGGGACCAGACTGAATAGGGACACCATCAATCAATTGACGGGCACCTACAACACTTAATAAATATATCACATGCAAATCCTATTGTCACAAAAAAGGGTGCCACAGATTATTGGGGTGGGGAGTGGGGGCAAATTTCCTCCGTACCGGCCCTGTGTTATAATAGTATTCCAATGAGTAACAGTACATAATCAAATTATACAGTTTATATGGATTATGAATGAGGTATATACGCAGGCCCGTGCTAAGCTGGTAATAGGCCCAGGCCAGATGGGAAGTATAGCCCCCATTTCAAACTGCTCATTAATTTTTAAGTAATTTTGTAATCAGTGCTAAATATCGGGGGAGTAGGCCCCCTCTAAATCGTAGTCCCATGGCTACTTGGCCCACCTCTGTTCTAGCCTGTAGCCTATATTGCAACTTTTAGTAATATGTAACACAAAAACAATCGCACAAGTTTATAAACTTATAACATGTTTCTGCGGTCAAGAGCTATCTAACTTGTCTTGTTTGGTTTACGTTTTTATAAAGACCGTCACTTTAGCCACTAAATATTTACAGGAAATATCTTCCGGACCCCACCCCCCATTCCCAAAGCACCATCAACCATGGGCGTAATTCCCGGGGGTGGGGCTATATAATTATTCCACGCCCCCACGTTTTGCTTAGAAAAAAAGAAAATTTCAGTGAAATTAAAATGCCTAAATAATAATCTTTATTGTATCAATGTAACACTTTAAACCATGTCGTCTTAGTGCAAATATACCGAAGTACACAAGTGGTCTATAA
>JAULBS010143056.1:0-12603 GCA_032355785.1 Symmetromphalus regularis | reverse complement strand
GACCATATGATTGACGTCCAATAGCCGCTGATAAGATTAAAAATCAATGTGCTCTAGAGGCGTCGTTAAATAAAACATACTTTACTTTGTTTTTTACTAATAAATGTACTTTGTTTACTAATAAATGTTGTACCTTGTTGTTTACTAATAAATGTTGTACTTTGTTGTTTCCTAATAAATGTTGTACTTTGTTGTTTACTAATAAATGTTGAACTTTGTTGTTTACTAATAAATGTTGTACTTTGTTGTTTACTAATAAATGTTGTACTTTGTTTTTTTACTAATAAATCTTGTACTTTGTTTTTTTTACTAATAAATGTTGTACTTTGTTTACTAATAAATGTACTTTGTTTTTTTACTAATAAATGTACTTTGTTGTTTACTAGTACTTTGTTTACTAATAAATGTTGTACTTTGTTTTTTACTAATAAATGTTGTACTTTGTTTTTTACTAATAAATGTTGTACTTTGTTGTTTACTAATAAATGTTGTACTTTTTTTTACTAATAAATGTTGTACTTTGTTGTTTACTAATAAATGTTGTACTTTATTTTTACTAATAAATGTTGTACTTTTTTTTCTTTTTTTTTTCTAATAAATATTGTACTTTGTATTTTACTAATAAATATTGTACTTTGTATTTTACTGATAAATGTACTTTGTATTTTACTAAGAAATGTTGTACTTTGTTTTTTACTAATAAATGTTGTACTTTGTTACAGAGGTCTAACTGGAGTGCGTGCTCAGGCTGTTGATAGTGATGGCAACCTGATAGAGGACTTCATCTTTGACAGTGGCAGTGGTCCGCTTGGAAAGAACATTATTCATGTTAGGAATGCACCGTCACCAGCAGCTACATCTTCTCTATCTATTGCCAAAATGATCGCTGATAAATGCAAGACAAAGTTTGAATTGTGAATGAAAAATATGTGACTGTGATGCTATATCAAACACTTACAAAGGCAGGCCTGTTGATACTTCACAAAATTAATGCTAGTAGATTTGTTGGGGAGGGGATACAGCTGTTATGGGACTCCATATTTGTTTTAAAAAATATTTTGTAAGGTTGTTATTAAGTTATTTAGGCAGTGCTTTACTTTTGTTATTTTGTTTTTTATACTTAAACAGACTTTTATGTAATGCTTAGGATTGAAGCCCCTTAGGGACTCAATCTTTGATACCCCCCCACCCCATCCCAACCAGTGCCACACGACTGGTATATTAAAAACATGTTATGTGCTGTCATGTCTGTGGGAAAAACACCTTGCTGCCAATTACTATCAAAAGTACCAAATGTTTTGACATCCGTAGCTGATCATTAATAAAACAATGTGTTCTAAGTTATATTAAAAGTGAAAAGCCCACCCACCCCACCCCATTATGGATATCAAAATACGCTTTTTGTAGATCTAACAAAAACAGTTGTTTAAGACTGTAATGTTATGTAAACATATTTAATTAGTAGTAAAAACAATATGAAATAAGTAATTTTTTATATTGTTACTAACAAATTGGCATGTGTTTGCCACATTTTCACACCATAATTTGATTTGGACAATTGATATTTATCCAACAACTAGGACCTAACCAGTCAGAATTGTGGGAAGATCCTGAGGATCCTCTGATGGGATGGGCACAATGTCAGTGTTTATCACCAATGCTTGCCTGACTGTGCAAATGTACAGTTGGGTTAAAGCACACACCTTGATTAGCTCTTGAAGGTAAAGTATATTCAATGAAATCATCTGATGTGAAACACAAGATCAGAGTTTTTGCATTACAATAATATGTGCAGACGTCTCCCCAAGTTTCACAAAGTGGTCTTCCAACAGAACAAGTTGATCAACACCAGTATTGGTTATTGTATTATTTCTGCCATGATGGTCATCAGAACTATCTGTATCACTACTGATTTCCGGTCTAGTGGATTTGGATGTAACACTTAAATTACCAGGAGATGAGTAATCACTGTGCTTCTTTTGAACACTGGTATCTGAATGTGAATGAATTGTCGATACTGGGATTGTTTTACTTTCATCATTGTTTAAAGCTGCTCTGTTATCTTTCTCAGAAGATAATGACCTCTGTGATACACTATCACTCTGTCCTTGTGAAGAAATCTTGCTTGCATTGTGATGCCCATTGCCTTCATCTGGCTGGATTTGTTCAATATTTTTCTGTGGCAGGATTTGTCCAATGCCTTCCTCTGGTAGGATTTGCCCAATGCCTTCCTCTGGCAGGATTTGCCCAATGCCTTCCTCTGGCTGGATTTGTTCAATATCTGCCTCTGTATGGATTACAGAATTATTATGGTTCAGGCTTTTATGATATACAAAGCCTGGACTGTCTAATGGCAGCATGTTTTTATCACTAAAAGTAGCACTCATCCTAGAAACAGTTGCTACATCTCCATCACTGTCAAGTGTATTTAAATGTTTTAGGATTGATGATCTCATGTCGGAGCTTGTCATCACAACTGCTTTTCCATTTGATTTTAAAACTCTGAAATATATAAATATATTATCAGAGTTTATCATAGATATTTTAAGAGAAGTGTCCCCCATTGAAATGTGATAAATCCAACATTCAGAATCATTTCTTTCCACTGTCCATTCATCAGCTAATGAACTGAATATACACAGTTGGATTCAGAACTTTCTTTCAGAAATGTTTTAAAGATTTTTAATATTAGAGGGAGGGTATCCAAAGTTATCAATGAACTGCCTACAAAATGAAATGACAACAAGATTGCCATTAAAACAATTTATTGTGTTTAATCCATTATAAAATATGTATACTATACAGTAGTGTTGGGAATCGGTTGCAATTTCATCATCAATCATCAGTTGTAATCAGCACTAATCAACCGAATTTTGATTATACGTTCAGTTAGAAAGTATAGGAATTTGGAGAGCATCAGACAAATTCACATATTTCTAAAATATATATGTGTATATATTTCATTATCATCTAAAATGTCTTGTAGGCCTATTGGAAAATTCTCTGAGATCGATGCAATTACCTGTAGGCCTATTGCCACCATGCTGACGACGAGATATTTATTACATTTAACAGTTTTCACGACAATCAATTATGAATTTCAAAATCGATCATCACATCGCTGAAGCCCCAACCAATCAACTTTTGATTATAATCAATCATTGGAACACTAGTATACAGTCACAAACAATGGTTGTTTGTTACTATATACTATACAATACCAAACAACCATAGCTTTCTGCTTTAGTATAATTTGACTACACTTGTTAAAATGACCCCAACTCAACAGAAAGACAGAAAGATAAAAAAATGTTTTAAATACTCCATCACTTTGGTTGATCAGCAGGTGTTAGGTTTTATTTATGACTTCGCAAAAGAAAAAATCCTCACTACCACCACATAGGTAGGCCTACCCCTGATTGGTTGGTTGTACTTATTTCTATTCTTATATCCAATTAAGGTTCAAGCATGCTGTCGTGGGCTAGAGGTTAGTAGGAGAGATGAAGCCCACTGGCTACTCTTATTGATAAGCAGAAAGGGATTTTTTATATCCCACAAACAGGATAGCATAAACCACAGCCTTTGATAAAACCAGTTGTAGACCATTGGTTAGTGCAAATGGAATACACCTACCCACTGAGCCTTACAGAGCACTCTCTCTAAGTTGGAGCTGGTATCAAGATTAAACATCCTGTGCCTCAACAGATTTGATCCTGTCAAGTCTGACAGAGGTGGAGGAAGTATTTATAATGCATATTTGTCAACTGTCTACAGTGATATATTAAAACTACCTGAGTATTTCCTTAAGTAACTTGGTGTAGAAATCTTCCAGCTTTATATCCGTTGTAAACTTTTGTCCAAATGGAGCATCGCACACAACTTTGTCAATACTGTTGTTTCTGAATGGAAGCCCTACAATACAAGAAAGTGTTTTGTCCAAGTACAATGTATAAAATAATGTATAACTCCCAAAATGGCAAGAAAATAACATTTTATGTTGTCACTTTAGATTGTAATTATTAACTTATTATATAGTGGGTAGGTGTATGCCACTTGCACTTACCAGTGGTCCACAACTGGTTTATCAAAAGCTGTAGTATGTGCTGTTTTATCTTTGGGAAAGTGCATACAAAAGCTCCTTTGCTGCTAATCAGAAAGAGTAGCCTATGTGGTGGTAGAGGGGTTCTTCAAGACACAATATATCTGACCAATAAATGTTGAATAAACATTGTGTTAAACAACCAGATGAATTGAAAGAAACCAGCACATGAAGAAATAAGAAATTTTGTCAGCCACACTTATAAATAAATATCTAGAAACATCCACACTTATAAATAAATATCTAGAAACATCCACACTTATAAATAAATATCTAGAAACCTCCACACTTATAATAAATATCTAGAAACATCCACTTATAAATAAGTATCTAGAAACCTCCTTATAAATAAATATCTTGAAACCTCCACACTTATAAATAAGTATCTAGAAACCTCCACACTTATAAATAAATATCTAGAAACATCCACTTATAAATAAATATCTAGAAACATCCACTTATAAATAAATATCTAGAAACCTCCACGCTTATAAATAAGTATCTAGAAACCTCCACACTTATAAATAAATATCAAGAAACCTCCACACCTATAAATAAATATCTAGAAACTTCCACACTTCTAAATAAATATCTAGAAACCTCCACACTTATAAATTTCTAGAAATAAAAATAAGCTTGTTGGTTATAATAATAATTACTTGTCTGATACCAATAGGAGATTAACATATCTTTAAAGTAAAGTTTGTTTTATTTAACAACGCCTCTAGATCACATTGATTTTTATCCTATCATCTGCTATTGGATGTCAATCATATGGTTATTCTGACATTTTTTGAGGAAACCTGCTGCGACCACATAGGCTACACTTTCCGATAAGCAGCAAGGGGTCTTTTATATGCACTGTCCCACAAACAGGATAGCACATACCACAGCCTTTGATGAACCAGTTGTGGACCACTGGTTGGAACGGAAAATTGCCCAAATTGCAAATGGGTTCACTGAGAAGGATCGATCCGATTTCCAACAGCTTCACAGGTAGACACGCTACCATTTGAGATATCTTTAAAGAGACAAACTCAATTCACTGTTGCTCTTTATGCCATGGATGACTAAACTTGAATCAACCTTCATTTCTAGAAATAATACATACCTATGGAACTGCAGAACAGGAAATGCAGTCTGTGTTCCAAGGTAGCAGATTTTCTGTTTTCCACTGCACACTGCAGTTGGTTAAGATTGTTATCACAGCCTATAAACACACCAGACTGAAACAGATGAGAAATATTAAAAAATAAAATACAACTACTTGGAATTATGTCGCAGTGCTCTGTATAATTTAAAATAGTGTTAGGTTTTTCATTGATATCTGTGTGATTACAAGTTACAATGTTTATAAAACAGGCCTCAAAGTTAATATTCTGAGCTAGAATCACTGTACAACTTTTTAAAAATAGGTGCAAAATATTTATATTTTGAGCAAACAATTTGACTAAAAAAGCTGCAAAAATAAACATGGCTCATTCTATATAAAGTATTTTGTATATTATGATTAACAAGCATATTGATATAGATTGCATTATTTATTCATATACTTTGTTAGTTTTCTTTAAGGGCCAAGTTTATAGTATAGTAACTAGTAGCGGATACAAGGAGCTATAACCTTTAAGGAAAAACGATACTATCGCACTGCAGTGCTCGTGGTGATGGGCTTCACCCATCAGATTTGGACACCCCCCTTTCAGAAATCCTGCATCCACATGGTAACACAGATAGGGATCAGTTTAAAGGCCAGAGTGACATCTTATGAGTTACAAGACATGCTTTGGTCTAAGGGCAGTGTGGTCTGTAATGGAAACCAATTAAAGTATGTTGCAACAAAAGCTATTTTTTAAGCCACAGACACAAAATTATGGTTGCATTTGTAACTAGTTGCAACATCGAGCTCTGTAAACATATTTTTTTGTCACATGCTCTGAAGTTTGGTAAC
Source organism: Symmetromphalus regularis (assembly GCA_032355785.1). Taxonomy (NCBI): domain Eukaryota; kingdom Metazoa; phylum Mollusca; class Gastropoda; order Neomphalida; family Neomphalidae; genus Symmetromphalus; species Symmetromphalus regularis. The sequence goes on along the minus strand of JAULBS010143056.1, from coordinate 6,556 downwards.
ACAGGGGCACTGGAAGTAAGAATTTATTAGTCTAGCCAAATTGCATTGGAACTTGTAATGCAATTGATACAATTTCTAGAAATGATAGGGAATTTGGTATTCTATAAAATGACATTGAACCTACGGTACTTCTTTTATAACAAAGGAGTCTGACAGTCTTGTCAATTATATATGTATAGGGCTAACGGATACTTAACATTTTAAAATAGAGGTTTGTAGGCTATTAGCTTTAACAAAACCATGATGATATGCAGCACTCATGATAAATAACTCAAAACTATGACAGTCATACAAAGAGTTTTTAAAATGTCATACGTTTCAGTCTCGCTGGATTCTCTCCAAAAATTCAACCACGGAGTCCTGATGGCATATTAATTTTTTAGCCCAACTGAGAACTGAATTGTATAGCGTAAACTGTGACAAAAATGAATGTGTATAAATTTAGAATGTTTGCACAAAACCTAATCACAAATATAAACACAAGCATTATTTTCCAAAATACATATCACATTTAGTGTTTAAGATACCAACGGTCTTTTGTGAAATGTGCATGTCTATAAAATACTAATGTTACTGCAATTGTTATGGAACAGATAATGTATTGTGAGAAAGGGGAATTTTGCAGGTTTAAGTATTTTGTATAGTAAAAACATGAGAAAAGTTTTTAAAATTACATTATAAGAGGGGGTGGGAGGGAGACAACCCCTCCTCCCCCCATGTTCTCTGCATATGTAGAGTTAGCTAACAAAAGTGATATTACCTTCACACTGAGAGCTCCTTCCACCAGTATTGTAGCTTTTCCACACATAGGATCAAGGACTACATCACCTGGCTTTTAAGAGAAAACACAATGCATTCACCTGATAAAACAAAGTTACAAACATTTTATATTTGTATAATATTTAATAAATAAACCAAGTTTCAGAAAACTTGTAACAAAATAATTTTCTGTGTGAGCTACAGAAGACATTTTATCACCAAACTAAAATTAATGAATAGAAGTGCCAGTTGTTAACCTTTCAACATTGGGTAGTACCTGGGGATGACTGACTAATCAAGGCCATCTTTATTTTGTCTCACTCTATAAACTTCAATGAACTAGACAATAATGCCAAATTTATAGTTGATGATAACGATAAGCATTAATTAATATTTCAGAATGACTTTGAAATAATTCTGCTTGAATGTTTCAAGTTAAAAAATGATACTCAAGTAATAAACAAAACCTATCCTCTAACATTTGCATAATTATATGCAATGTTTATTTTATTTTTATATTAAACTTTGATGTCTTATTATAATTATGATTTATTTTTTATATTGATGTTATTTCAACCCATTATAGGTCCATTATTTATTGGTAATATACTTCTTCTTTTCTCTCTACCTAGGCATATAAGAAATAAAACATAATGGGATAGGGAGCACTGAAGACATATGTCCCCTCCCCTACCATTTACCCATCTGTGTATTCATATAATCAGACATACTGACTGAACAGTTAACAAGAACACTGACTGCCAGTTCTGCCCTACTCTCCACTAAATTGGATTCTTGATCTGCCCTATGAACATACCTGTACATCTGCAAGATGACAGATAATCCAGGCAACAGTAGATCGCAGTCCTGGCTGAGCTATGTAATTTCTCTTAGAGACTGGAATTCTGGAGGGAAAAAATGGAAGTTATTTTGTTATAAAAACAGTTGATAAACATCACCTTGGTGTACGGGTTAAGAATGGTATGTAATGGACATCTACACATATTAAAAATTGTTTGAAAACACCATATTAAATCCCCTTTCTTTAACCCTCCCCATATTTTGGTTGTAAGAGGTGCACTTTAAAAAAATATATATATATATATACATGTACTGATTGACTAAGAAACTAATTATAAATGCACAAAAATAAGATACGGATTTTAAACAGCTATTTAGATTACAACTTACTTGGAGATAGGTATTCCAGCTATAACATGCTCATCGTTAATATGGACACAAACCTGAAACCAGATAATATTGGCAATGAAACAGCAAATTCCATCTATAACAAATCATAGCAAATTAAAATAGGGCAAGACCAAGTCATTTCCTGATCTACGTAGTATACAAAATGGTTGACCAACTACATTTGTAAGTTATAGTGAACATGTTTTAATGATCCCTTGTGGTTTGTTTCTGCCAAAGTTTACAACATTATTTGATTTGAAATTTAAGAGAAAAAAAATTAACTTGAGTTTAGAAAAATCTAAATGTTTTTATAAATTACTTCAAATAGGGTATAGGAGCTGACTAAGAAATTTTGAAAGAGAGTTGTCAAAAGTAACTAAACATCTAATTATAATGGGGGGAAAAACAAACTCGTTGACTCAAGACCCTCTTTACCTGGATCAAATGTGATATATAATAATATATATAGAAATTTTAATTTTGAAGGTTGAATGAATAAGGATTTTAGTTTAATGTATCATATTTAATATATTAAATTATAAATTATTTTCCGAAATGATTTTTAAAAATGTAGCTGCACTTTCTAAAAAAGAAAATATACCTCAAGTTGTGGATATTTCAGATCAACTTTCCAGCCCATGGAATTGACAAGTTTAGCACCTAACTTTTGTGACAAATGCTGAAAGGAAAATGTTACATTATCTTCTGCTGATTAATTAAGAACAAATAATAAATTATCTAGACTTTTCTCCAAAATTAAGTTAAGGTTATACTTGCCTCATTTTTAAATAATAGCTATATTGAAATAGTCAAGGACGAAAATCCATTCCAAAAAGTGGGGGAATGGAACATACCCTTGTCAAAAAAGTGGGGGGGATGGAACATACCCTTGTCAAAAAAGTGGGGGGGATGGAACATACCCTTATCAAAAACATTATAGACCACTTGTGTACTTCAGTATATTTGCGTTAAGACGACATGGTTAAGTGTTATATTGATAAAATAAAGAGAAATACTGGTAAAGATTATTATTTAAGCATTTTAATTTTACTAAAATTTTCAGTTTTTCTAAGCAAAAAGTTAATTATGTAGGCGTCCCCCCATCAAAAAAGTGAGTGTGACGTGTCCCCCCGGGATTTACGCCCATGGAAATAGTCCCTCTGTGAAACAGTAGATAGAGCAGTAACATAGGATAGATTTTCAAAGTGAGAGGGCTGATTTTTATGGGTGTATAAAATATGTTGTGCAAAACTGTGCACCCCGCAGGCGCAATGCCCCACAAAGACATTTTTACAATATTAAGTCCCTTTATGCTGACTTTGACGTGTTTTCTGCTTATTATCTGTGACATTTTTAACCATATTAAAAACTGACAAAAAAGTGGAGGGACTGAGCCCCCTGGCTCCTACAGGCCTGTAGAAAGAGGGGTTCTGGTTGAATATATTTCTGATTCTCATTCACACAAACCTGTGGATGAATACTTCCTCTAAATCTTCCACTGATCTTGCATGAAATGCGAAAAGTTGGAGCAGCAGGAATACTGCTTTGTGTGAATGTGATTTCACTGTATCCATATTTCACCTTCTTATTCACAGGTTCCTCACAATGGGATTCCGTACCGGTACCAAACAGTTTTCTGTATGAGTCAAATGCAATACTAGTGTCCTTTTTATTTAATACCTTGTCACACAACGATTGCACAAACACGTACTTGTCTGAAATATATAATATATGAAGCAGTGTAAAAAGGTATTTTATTGTCTGAAATACAGTAGATCATGAAATTAATGCAAAAAATGCAAGGCCATGTTATTTGCATTTATAATATGTTGCATGTATTTCTAACCATAATGCATATAAGTACAACCAGTTACACTGAATTTCAAGGGTTTCTTTAGCATGTGCACGGGTGGCACTGTATAAAATAGTGGTACGGCTCAAGATTGTCAAAGGCAACCAAACCAAGCCTTCAAAGAACTGTTACTTATGCAGAAATAAGAAATAGAAAAAAGTGGTATGGGCAGGCCGAACCTTTTCAAAAAGTGGCATTGCTATGGCTGTACCAGCCATACTATCTGTGCCACCCCTGACATGTATACAAGAAGGACAGTTAGCTTCAAAATAAATGCATGTATGCTTCATTATTAATTATATGCAATGTATACTTTTTAAACTGAATTTGATCAAATAAATTAATATTCACGAATGTTGATTCAGAAAGCTATGACAAGATGAATGTGATGTACCCTTTCTATCTAATTCACTTGCTGGGAAGTAGTTAATTCTCACAAATATCCTCTCTGCTGTCTTTAATCCATTAATCTGCTCAAAGGTGATAGAATGATTACAGGTGAAAAATACCTTTCCATCAATTTCTGACACCTGAAATAATAAAGCCAGTTTCATTTTAATTTACTAAGTGATACACGTACATACAACGTGACACACTAACAAAAGACGAGAAAAAGAAATTAAAGGTGAATTATTATAATTGCAAGTGATATATTTTGCTATTTTTACATAATGATATTAATGATAAACAGTATCGTTCCCTGCAAATATAATATCAAAAGTATAATATTGTTCACTCAAATTATAATGGAATGCAACCAAACTTTGAAGGTTATTGTCTAAAATAAATATCACCTCCAAGGTCATAAATGATATATGTTGTCATTTTAAGTATAGTAGTGCATGTTTTAATTGTAAATATATAGACAGATAAGATTTGAAAGATTTGTTAGTTGATTTTAATAGTAACATAACCAAGGTAAAATATTATTCGGTTATATTGTGTGATTACAAATGTGCGAGAGCAGACCCCTTAATAGACTGGAAACTGATTACTCCAGGATATATCCAGTTTCAGATGTATACCCTAGTCCAGGGTCACAGATTGATTATTGGTTGGCAATCAATAATCAGTAAGCCTATATCCCTGGACTAAGGTTTGTCCAAAATGGATGGGCTGCTTATTGCTTATTGATTGGCATCCCGTCCAATGTGGGCTATATACCCGCTATAGAGCAAAACCCTGCAATTTTCTGGCTACAAATGCCTCAGTTTCCGACCAAAACATTACAAGAAATATCTAGATATACAATAAAATTGCCAACTTACACGCTTATTTTGGTAGTAAATCCCACAGTATCCACTGTTTCAGCTTCAACCGCAGACAGATTTTTTTTGGTAGGTGAAAATCAGCAGATATTGTGAGATTTACTGTGAAATGGGATGTAATAAGCACGTAAGTTGGTAATTTTATTGTCTATCTAGATATTTCTTGTAATGTTTTGGTCAGAAACTGAAGCATTTGTTACCAGAAAATTGCACCAATGCATCGTATGGGTCGCGAGCTGCTTACTGCAAATCAATAACCAATAATCAATAAGCAGTAAGTTCCTGAACTATAGACTAAGGTAAGATCTAGTTTTAGACAATATCAAATGATAAACTTCAACACCTATTTTGGAAATTCTAATATATACAAATTGTAGGTCATTATGACATTTCATGTCAATCTTGAACCTCTGATTGATTCGTTTGAATCAAAGTTTGATTATTCATTTATTGATACAATGATTGAATGATAGCTTTGAATCACAAGTTCTGCTTTAAATAAGTTTTATATTTAATGCAAACCATAATGCAATATCATTAGCATCGACAGATACCTCACTAGCCCTAAACAACTTCTTGCATTCATTGTGTGCAAATTTCTCAGTACCTCTCCCAGCAGTGCAATAAAATCTACTCATTTTCAATTTTAAATTCATTTGACAGATACCACATGGCGGAAGTTGACAAGATAATTTGATCCGAGCAGGTTCCAAACAACTGACAAATCAAAAACATTGTAATGTTTGTTACCAGCCAATAGACGATAATGTACTTTTTAGAGACCGTTCTTGGTGACTTCCGGTTATTTCTTTATCATTTTCACGTGTCTGGAGGTTTTTGCTGCTAGCTTGTATTCGTTAGTGCTTGGTGAGCTCTAGCTTGGGTGTGGTGTTAACTGCGAATGGAAAAATAAATATTTGATCTCTGTGAGATTCTCACCTCTGTGAAGTTGTTTATTTAATGTTCCTCGTTCGAGATTCAATGTCCAATAAGTAACGACATTCCGTTTAATTTGATTTAATAAAATTATATTTCCAAGTGTCTACCATCTGTACATACTCAGACCTCTCAACCTCGGTTCGAGGCACTGGACACTGTCACAGACACTGTCACTAAAGCCACAAAAACCGAGTCATTTCAGTAAAAATCGGGAGATTGAGCAATTTGACTTATTCATACATAATCAAGTACTAAGAAAATAAAGTGGTCGTTCTTTTGTTTCGAACGCAATAAAAGTACAGCACTAGTTTAGTAACAGCATTTAATGTTCTTGTTACAGCTTTAAAGCAATTTGACACATGCCAGTAGCGGATCCATAGGGGGTCAGGATTCCCCCTTTTTTCATATTAAAAAAAATTATGTATATATATATATATATCTATTGCGACTCAATGCGAGTGGAAGGACGTGAACATTAACCATTTCCCCCCATTCTTATTCACCTATCACATTTTGACCCGCCCTCCCCCCCTTCTGAAATCCTGCA
>JAULBS010143045.1:2500-12603 GCA_032355785.1 Symmetromphalus regularis | reverse complement strand
ATGAGTGTCAGTGTATGAGTACCAGTGTATGAGTGTCAGTGTATGAGTACCAGTGTATGAGTGTCAGTGTATGAGTATCAGTGTATGAGTGTCAGTGTATGAGTGTCAGTGTATGAGTGCCAGTTTATGAGTGTCAGTGTATGATTGTCAGTGTATGAGTACCAGTGTATGAGTGTCAGTGTATGAGTACCAGTGTATGATTGTCAGTGTATGAGTGTCAGTGTATGAGTGTCAGTATATGAGTACCAGTGTATGAGTGTCAGCGTATGAGTGTCAGTGTATGAGTACCAGTGTATGAGTGTTAGTGTATGAGTGTCAGTGTATGAGTGTCAGTGTATGAGTGCCAGTGTGTGAGTGCCAGCGTATGAGTGTCAGTGTATGAGTGCCAGCGTATGAGTGTCAGTGTATGAGTGCCAGCGTATGAGTACCAGCGTATGAGTGCCAGTGTATGAGTACCAGTGTATGAGTGTCAGTGTATGAGTGCCAGTGTATGAGTGTCAGTGTATGAGTGTCAGTGTATGAGTGCCAGTGTATGAGTGCCAGCGTATGAGTGTCAGTGTATGAGTGTCAGTGTATGAGTACCAGTGTATGAGTGTCAGTGTATGAGTGCCAGTGTATGAGTGCCAGCGTATGAGTGTCAGTGTATGAGTGCTAGTTTATGAGTGCCAGTTTATAAGTGCCATGTACCAATCCATCGATTACCTCAGGTCATTTATTTCATGTAATAAACTTACTGATTCTTATCACGTGATATAGTTAGGAAGCTTTAACATTATTTATACACATATAATATCTTTATTACAAGTTTATAAAATTTTGACTGTCGCGTATAATTACAATATGATAGTAATAATTATACTGATTATAAATATAATAAAACTTTATATAATGTAGCGATATTTTATACCACTTATATTTTCGGTATAACATTATTTTATAATATTTTTAAATTCCAAAAATACTTTCCTTTTTTCTTTCTTTAAATACATATTTTTTTAATGTGAAAATTATATTGGATTATTAGCATCCATATCAATGTAATTTATAATCCTGGTCTGTAGCTTATTATTCAATAAACACAGTATGCACTGTTCCTAGGGCCTTCGAAAACAAAATATCCTGTCATTTATTCTACATTTCTCTTTTCATTTGTATGTTAAAAATGAAAAAAATATCTTCTTGGTTATAATATTATCTGCATCATTCATAATTTTATTATAATCTGTTAATCAAGTGTCTATGGCCACACGGATTTTAATCCGGTCCTGATAATAGAGAACGTGCTTGAACATTTTTGAAATGTGATTACAATAATAAAATGGTCATTTTCATGCCCAGTATAAAATTGACTTTAAGATGTCCTGGGTGTGTTTGTAAAAGCAAGGCTGTAAGAAGCTATAATATCTAGTTTGAACTCAATAATTGTCTGAATGCTATTACATTGTTTAAAACATGCTTACAGTGAGCATGTTATATAATAACTAGATTGTTATATATGTATATGTCAGATGCTGGTTCAGACGGAATATTGCTGGACATTAAGTTTAACATTTGTGTGTGGGTCTTACTATAATATTTTACTTTCTACTGGCCTTTTTATAACAAAATACTTCGTTTAAAATCATATGGCTCCCACCTCCATCAAACGCACTGCATATGAACAAACCCCTACCCGTAGTATTTGTAAATGCATAGGACAGACTGAAAAGTTGGTAGAAAGTAAATAATCAAACGTGATAGGGCAGAGACAAAATGTCAGCACCAGCACCACGAGCACCCCAAGCGTGTCGGAATCTATAGAAAATTTATATTTTAACTTCATAAGTGTCGGAACAAATATTTGACAAGCGCGAATAGCGTTGGGTATATAGACTTACTAGTTGAGAGAAATAAAGATCCGCCCACCCTATAGTTCCTAGTTGTCTCACCTCTTCTTAAAGGTGTTATCTCGTATTTGCTTGCAATAAATTGATTTTTTTTTCTGCTGCTGAGCTAAAAAATATAGTCTATTAAATGTTCTTTTCTTTCTTTCTTTAAATTTCAATATTTAATTTTTATAATGCCGTATATATATAAAATAAATTAGTTTTTAATTTTTGTTTTTGTGTTGTTTTTGTTTTGAAAAAAGCATAAAGACATGTTATTTAAACTGAATTTAAAAGAAATATTATTACATTGTTCAACCAAATATTTTAATATTGAGAGAATATTTTAATTAAAAGAAGAATCAGATATACTTTAAAATAATAAAGTTAGTTCATAAAGAATTTGAACAACAATATCTTTCTGTTGAAAAAAAATTATTCACTTGTTTGATAGATATATTATAATATTAGCATAATATACATTATATTACTTTTAAAAGAATATAAAGAAATTGACTTTAGGTGAAACAAATTGCAATAATAATTATTATTTGATTAATGTGTCAAACGAAAAGGCATGATTGTGTGTATTGAACAGATGAAATGTATGTCACATGGTCAAAATAGCTTTTAAAAAATATAGCATTTTAAATACTCTTTATAAAAATATATTGAGAACTCTGCTAACTTGATTAGTTTTGAAAATACCGACGTGCCTTATAATTGGAAAACGATTACAAGCAAGAAACGCTTTAATTGTTATCTCAAAATGATTATTTTTCATACAAATTTCTTTAACTGTTTTACTCGTTGTCGAAATTTTATCTGCTTTGTAGCAAAACATATTTGAGAGGGTGCGTAAAAATAAAATAAAGACCATAATGAGATATATTGCATGAATATATTTATTTTGGAGTACAAAAAACAAGAAACACTTGTGGTTTTTCTAAACCCAAACATATCAACCTTCCTGCATATGTGGACATCGCTTTGAAAATAGTTACCATTATTTCTTTGAATGTAAATTCTTTGAGCAGCAAAGACAAATTCTTTTAAATTCAGTAAGCTGTCTGCAACCAGTCAATTTGCAATTATTATTAAATGGAAAAAGTTTATTAAGTGATAACACAAATAAACAAATATTTCAACATGTTCATAAATATATCATACAAACAAAACGATTTAATTGATTAACTGACTAATATAAAACTATCCAACACATCTTTCAAACGAATTAAGAGGCAGCATCTTCAGATATTAAATGAATTTTATTTTTATTAATCATAAATAAATATATTAATATATCATTAAACCTTTTATTACTGTTCTGTCCCTTCTTTTTTTCTTCATTTTTTCTTCCTTAATCTATATCTCATATTTATATCACATATGTTCTTACATTTCCTTCCTTTCTATTAGAATTTTTCAATGTTAAATTTGAAGAAAAAAAGAAAGAATTGTTGTCGCCATCACTGCTGCTATTATAATCCTTTGATATTACGTAAATGGGAGATGGCCTCGTAAGTTGGATAACTTGTGCCCAATCCTTTTGTGTATTTTATATGCAATAAAATATATTTCAATCAATCAGTCAATCAACCAGCGTTGTTAAACTCGAATTGTATTGGTGAGATCTTTGTTTTTCAAATATAATTATGATTTTCTTTTAAAATCTGCTGTCCTCTGATATTGTATTTAATCACATAACTAACACCAATGGCGACACGGAAACACCATATTGGTACATTGAAAGTGGTAAAACTGTTTTTCCCGGTCTTAAGATTTCTATTCTAACATACAAGAACACTGCATATGTTCTTTCTATTGTTGTCATTCCACAGATAATGTTCGTTTGTTGTTGTTGTTGTTCTTTTGTAATAATTTTAGATTCAAAACGTCTATGATCGATGGCTATCTTCATAAAACCGCGAAAAAGGGTCATTGATAAAAGAAAGTATTTTTGAAAAAATTTGGTGTGTTGGTTTTTTTAAATTAATAAAATGCATTAAATTATTGGACAAGTTAAGATTATAATTAAAAACAAATCAATAAAAAAAACGATTTAAAATAATATAATTCAGTTCAACATCATTAATAGTATTTATACGAGCATAATTATTAATAATACAGCAAAACTTTTAATCGAACCACTTACATAGCCGCGGAAATTTTCGAAACAATATACCTTCGGCAATTTCCGTATCAATGGTAACCATCAGAAGATGGCACCTTTAAATTTTGGGGGGTCAGGTGAAGGCATGGAAGGGTAATAGACCCATTGAGGCAGATGTCAAAACAGTTTCACTACGGCGTGAGCCTTTACGTTCTATCAACACTCACAAGTACTGTTTAGGCACAAACAGAAAAATATTGGTGACAAAAAAGGATTGAAAGCGCGCCCAGGCTAGCAAGTGCAAGACGTACACACGTATATAAACGGGTATTGTGTCGGGCAACCTCGGCGTTCATTCGCCGCTGCCACCGATGTAAAGGGATACTGATCAAACAAGAATGTATACAGAACGCAAAGAGTAGGCTTTGGGAATAGTCAAGTGTCCTATGCTGTGTGGTCCCAGAGAGCAATTACACCCTCTACTCGGTACCCGTCGAAAACACGGACCCATACTGGTCGAGTCGTGCGAGTTTTGTTTTCGGTAAATGTCACCTGAACAATAGAAAACTAACTAATAGCACAAATATCGCCCCTGTCACCTGTGCTTTCTCAAATAGAGGAGGAAATTTTATTAAATTTGTTATTGTCATCATTTCATTTTAATTTAAGTAATTAATGTTAATTAATAGATCTAATAGAAAAAAATTCAGCCGCTGTCATTTGTGCTTTTTAAAAAGGAAAAAAAGAGGAATTAAATAGAAAACGAACAGTTGTTTTAAAAATGTATTTTCATAAGAAAAAAACAACATTATTATTATTTATTTGTTTATTTACTTATTTATGTATTTGTTTGTTTGTTTTCTGGGGGTTGTCACTATATCGATTTAATTTATATCACTATTATGTAACCTGTTTTTATGATAATTAAAGTGGTTTGCGTTTTGTACAGGAAGTATTCAAGAGTAATCTGCACAGATCTAATACAGTTTCAGTTTTTTTTTTTAAAGTATTTCCCCAGTGAATTGCAGAGAAACATAACTCTGTGGTGAGCTGTAAATCAAACTACGTTTACGTGTATTAAAATAGCAACAATATACATTGACAAAATCTTGCGATATTTCAGTATACCAAGTGTGATCTCTAACCTTTACTGTACATGTAATACTATATTGCTGATGCTATTACCATTATTACTAACACAACAACGAATTATTGTTATATGAAGCAAATAATGTCGCAAACAATACATATATTCACTTTTGTGAAATGGTGAGGGTGTTTTGTGATACAGATAATATTATTTGTTTTAATACATATTCGTGAAATTACTTATTTAATTTATGAAATTTATGATGAAACAAATATTCTTTATGATCTCCAGTCACCAGCTTGCAATTTTAGTAAATAAACATTACGGTTTAATTGTCAAGCTATAAACATAATTTTGTTACGCGCATGCATGCACATACACACACAAACACACACACACATACACACATACACACCACACATACCACTCATACACACACACACATACATACACACACCACACATACACACACACCACATATACACATACACACAGACACAAACACACACACGTACGCACACAGACACAAGCACACAGACACCACACATACATACACACACGCACACACAAACACACACACACCACACATACATACACATACGCACACGCACACACACATATACACACAAACACACACACATATACACACAAACACTCATACACACACATACACAAACACACACACAGTAAGTAAATGGTTATTATAATAATTATTATTATTTGATTTAGGGTAAATCGCTTTAAAAACCTTTTTAATTCGAATATTGACAGAAAACCCATTTGAGTTTGTATCTGTGATATGCGTGCTTATATATTTTGGTAAAATATGCACGAAACAATTGTCTCTTGCTGAGTGAGCAAATGTCAGTATCTATATAAAACGCGTTAAGCCTACCTGAAGTACACGTTTTGATAATCCCGTTTTCTGTGCCAATTGTTTGAGGTCCTTGGCATCCGGGTTGTGGTTGAGAGCAAAGTAGGACTTCATCGTCCTCAGTTGATGGTGTTTGAAGGATGTGCGCACTCTTTTCTGGCGAGCACTTTGGTGTTGATAGTCCTCCCTGTCCATCACTTCCCCTGCACGTTCTGGATTATCCATAACTGTAGAGAGAAAAAAGATGTTAATAAAATGTAATTTAAAGAAATAAAATTATAAAAACTAAATAAATAAAACAAAAATACATGTACATTGTATGTCAAGAAATCAATTATTGTTTTCATTCTTATAAAATGTCATGAGGTGTTGTTTTTTGTATGTTTTTTTTTATTCTTATTTATTTATTATTTTATATAATTAATGAAATATCTGAAACCCTCTAGTTCAATAGCGATTACATTTTACGTAAAAAATTAATTTAGTATAATTTGTTTAATACATTATATTCCCAGATAGAAAGTGATGGTTTATGTTTATGTAAATATCATGTTAAAAATCGTATCTCTGTAATGAGCAAGAGATATTTCGACAAAGCATGAATTCACATTGGATTCATTTGTGTATTGCACTTTAGCATTTTATTTTTAAAAAAATAGATTTCCAAGTGACACAAAATGACACAAGCTACTAAATCAATCTATTTTCGTGAAATCGATCTTTACACTGGACTCGGATGGAAAACATTCAGTATATTATGTACATTGACAACAAATCTATTATTACGAACTAATTCAATAAACATTGTTCTGTATAACCATGCAGTTTATACATATACATTGATTTACAATAAATATTGTGAAGAATAATACAAGTGCATTGCGTTCATGTTTTATACTCATTTTAGAACAAAAATGGTGACGCTATTTTAATTTCTAAAAGCTTTAACTAGAAATAAAATAAGATACTATATTTCGATTAAAACCCCACACATTGCGTCATTTTAATCATTACATACACTTTGTGAATGCCATAGATTTATTAATAAAATCATTTTAATAATTACATAAACTTCGTGAATGCCAAACATTTATTAATCAAATCATTATATACACTTCATGAATGCCATACATTTATTAATAAAATCATTTTAATCATTACATACACTTCATGAATGCCATACATTTATTAATAAAATCATTTTAATTATTCATATACTTTATGAATGTCATACACTCATTAATAACAAAGTAATTTTCAACTTCATGAATATTCATAAAATGTTGAATATTCATCGCCTGGAGCTCGTATTTGTTAACAGTGCGTTTTGAGTTTCCGCTCTTCGTTCACTAATTAAGAACAAAATCAATTTGCATACAGTGAGATTATGCTTGGAAATACAATCTGGGGGCCATCTCGCCGGAAATGGTGGACCTCAAAGATGTGTGGATATCAAATTGAGCTAATAGAGCCTAGACGGCTCTGCTGTAAGGCCGGGCGCAGGGATGAGGCTGTCAGCTCGCAGGCTGTAACGCACATCTGACTGACAGCAGACCAACGTAAGTAATCTGTGCAAACCACCAGGATTACATCCACTGTGTGTATCAGTTTGCACGTCAGACAAACGTTGTTACATTCATTCAGTCATCCAGGCATGCAGATGTATAGGAAATCATGGCCATCATCATCACTTCTACTAGTTATCACCGAGGTAGTGATGATGTTGATGATTGATGATGATGATGATGATGACACGGATGATGATAATTGCGATGATTATGGTGACGATCAATGCGATTACTATGATGATGGTAATGATGATGGTGATCATGATGTTTATTCTCATAATGATGATGATGATGATGATGATGAAATCAATATTTGTTTTCTTTATTTACCCAATCTTGATATTTAAAAATATCTGGCGAGAAGAAATAAACAAAAACATCTTCCAACAAAAAATACTTGTCTTATTATCAAAATCATCAAATAGTTGAGGATGAAATGAACAAATTGAAATGAAAGTGTATAATGGAGCATTTATGGGTATTGAAGCCTGGCACGGCATGTGCTGTAACACAGACAATCGTGCCAACACGAATCAACACCGATACAGCGCTCTAGAGCTTTCTGGCGGCCCATCAAACGTTTGACATATGAACAACATTGTCAAGTGTCATAGATGTACTCGATAAACCCCGCACACTGCAAACAACAGTAAAAGCAGGCAACCAGAGATGGAGGAAACATATCAAAGAAGAATGATTGCGTCATGCGAAATTAGTTAACATTGTAATATTGGACATTGATAAACATATAATATTACATACTTCGTGTATTATTGAAACATCTCGTAATGTATCTTAATATTATGTAAGTTAACAATAAAAAGCTATATTTATACCTTGTTTAGAAAATGAAAAGTTTTAATTAACTAGCAAAAATATATTGCATGTACATTCTTCTTTTTTTAAAGTACGAACCAAAACAAAAAATAATGTAAAATACGCGTCATTCATTCGGATTAGCATTATTGGAATATTTATATTTAGTATTTTATTCCATTCAAAATGAATAAATAAATGAATTGCATTAGATCTGTCCTAACCAATAGCTACGCTTGTTTTGCCAAAAGTTGTGTCATATACTGTCTTATTTGTAATAAAGTATAAGACGTATCACATGAATTTTGGGTGCATTGTTATATGACATTCCATGTCTGGATTCTAAAATTATAAAATGCAAGTATATTTAAAAAAACAAATAAAATTTTATATGTTTTTTGAGGACATTTCATGTCTGGTGTCTAAAATTCAAAGAATTTCTTAAAACACATCACGCCCCGACATTAAATATGTTTCTTCCAATTTGATCAGCAGGTGAACTTATCATCCACGAAGACACAACATCCTAAGTCGACGCCAATAAACCATAAAGCAGAAAGAAATTTGTCAAACTAACTGAGCGATATCTGGCGGAACTCAGCGGGGTGGAGGGCAAGGAGCTGCTACCCCAGGGATTCCCACGCCGCTTCTGATAGAAATCCACGCGAGATCTCGTCTGACGCGCGACTTCCAATATGGTGGACACCAAAGACATCCAACTTAGATTTGAGAGAACGATAAGTCCACGAGTCCCGCTGAGAAGTGAGACTGAATTTCTAAAAACTGTTTGGCAAATTTGTGAAAATTACCATCCCTTACTTTTTTCAATGACACGTGAAGACGTTTATTTCTAAACAAATTATAACCAATAACAAAGGATTAATTGTCGGTCATATACACAGACCATAAAAACTGTACCTAAAACTAAATAATCTATATCCAACAGCAGAAGGAATAGCATTACTTTCACTTCTGAGGATAGCAAAACAAAAACGTAAAATGCACTGAAAATTAAAGAAAAGGTAGAATTTATATACATAAATGTGCTTATTACTCCGAAAATATTTTCAATATTTAACAAAAAGTTTCAACTATAATGGTGTTTAGCTTTTATTTCATTTTGATATTGTTGTAAAACATAATGTCCAAATATTGTTAGTAATTATGTATTTTTTTTTATCATATTCACTGTATGTAAAATAGTTTTAAAGTTATTTTTCTATAATATATATATATATATATATATATATATGGTAATAAGATGGTCATAAGCCTAACTTTTAAGTTTGTTTATATTTCAAGTTAAACATAAGGTGAACAGGGTAAGAAAAAAATAAGTTACGTTTTTTGTTTTGTGGTGTTGTTGTTTTTTTCGTTTATTTTTATTAAAAAAACACGTGTGATACCCTTGCTAAGTTTTGGTCTTAAGGACAAGAGATTAAGATGGATTTGAATCCCATGTATTTGAGCTACATGGCAGTACAGCAGACTATATCAATTTTAGCCGGCAAGATCACAAGTGCAAAAAACTCGTTTGAAGCCACAGATCATTCAGTACTTGTATATTTTATCGTTCAGACTTAGCAAAGCGGCAATGAAACTGTTTGTTATTATTACTTAAACTGTGTGATGTTGATGTAGAACAGATTATGCAACTGAGATTCAGTATTATCACTGTTAAACATATAGTGCGTGTGTATCTGATGTGTAAACAGCGGATTGTGGGCAATTTTAAATATAAAAATAGTCTTCACTGTTACATGACGTTTTATAACTG